>APFE030140229.1:96135-114191 GCA_000404065.3 Pinus taeda
ATAAAACCTCTTTCTTGAGCCTTCATAAATAGAACGAGGGTTATGGACTAAATATAAAAATATGTTTTATTTATTTACAATATGTCTAGTTTATTTATATTTTTATTTATTTACCATGCCTTTTGAGTAAGAATAAAAAGACGTTTTATTTATTTACCATACCTCCATTTTACTTATATTTTTATTTGTTTGCACCCTTAAATGTATATAAGGTGACTTATGGAGTAAATATAAAAAATGTTTTATTTATTTACCATACCTCTCATTTATTTATATTTTTATTAATTTACCTTATCTCTTTTATAAATATGGTATTTTGCCCATAGGATTCACTTAAATAAAGCCTATTCTTGAAAATGGGCGAATGGATTCACAAATAAAACCTATTCTTGAAAATGGGCGAATGGATTCACAAATAAAACCTATTCTTGAAAATGGGCGAATGGATTCACTTAAATAAAACCTATTCATGAAAATGGGCGAATGGAAGGTTGTAACTCTTAATTTCAAGGGCTAAATTTACCTTTTTAACCCTCTCCCTTAAAATAAGGTGGGCTATTTGAGGTGATTTGTAAAAATGTACTATGATACAAAATATTCGCCCACTAAAAATTTAAAACCCCTTAATTTCGCCAAAGGGCAAATATTCGCCCCTAAAATTATCCTTGCTGATGACAACAACGTAGCCTTTGTCCTCCAACATTATGATCGATACCAAGTTCTTCTTTAGTCTAGGCACATGCATCACATCTATCAAGGTGATAGGAAGTCCATGCTCCCTCTGAAAAACAATCGTGCCCACTCCTAAAACACTATACCTTCCATCGTCACTCATCTCTATGAGCATCTTGAGGTCTTTCTCCTCCAAGGCACTGAAAAAACTTTTATCACTGGTCAAGTTGAATGAGGCTCCACTGTCAAGATTCCAAAGACAACCCATCATCGATGACACCATGCATGCGATGAGGGTAAAGTCCATTTCAAACTGAGAGGCTAATGCCTCACCTTCCGATCTTTCCAAGGATCCCTTCTTGGAACTCTTCAATGGGAAATTAGTTGCATAATGTCCCATCTTGTGACAATTAAAGCATCTTACTTTAGACTTGTCACCCTTCTTTCCTCTATGAGAAGAATTTGATTTGGAATGGGACACCTTCCCCTTCCCTTTCCTTGCCTTACTTGCTAAGGCCATATTTTCTTCATCATCATCCTTGAATAAAGAACCATCTCATGTGCTCCTCTTGATCTCCTCCTGCATCAGATCTGACCACAATCGTTCCCAATCTGGTAGTTTCTCCCTTCCATTCATAGAGTCCTAGTAGCTATTCCAACTCTTTGGAAGGCCAGGGAGAGTGAGGCTCACCATATCATCATCGACAGTAGTTATTCCCACACTGTTGGATCATCTTTGTAGGTGGTGAGATTGTTCAGATATGTGGAAATAGTATCGCCCTTCTCCATCTTGATTCTTTGAAGCTTATCCTTGAGCGCTAATTTCCTCTGGTCGCTATTGTTCTGGAAGAGGTCCTTCAATGTCTTCCACATTGAAAATGGAGTATCCTTCCCATGGAGACTCGAGACAATATGGTCTCAAACTACCTCAAGGATGATCCGTCTCGCCTTCGCCACACACTTCTTCCACTCAGCCAACTGTTGTGCATTAGTTGAAGCTGACTTTTTGATTTCTTAATCAACGAATTCCTTCAAGCCATTGTCTTGTAATACAACCTCCATTCTATCTTTCCGTGCTATGTAATTCAAGCTACCTTCCAAGGCATACTCAAGTCTCAAGCCATAGAATTCCATTGGCCAACCATGAAGTATGATAAGAATTTGATTTGCACCTGCAACCCCAAACTTCAACCTTTGAATTCTCTTCTTAGCATACTATTCACAGCTTCGGTAAACCTTGCTTCGATACAATGTAGAAAATATATTGTAGGTTAACCCGGTAATGCAATATAAATCAAAACAAAATACTATAACCTACTTCTACTATCAATTTATGGAAGCTTAAATATCGAGTTGAACAATATAACCAGAAGAAGAAGAATCAATGCACAATACACATGAAAATACTTTAGGGAAAGCCTTAGCTAAAAATCCCACTATTTGTATTATCATACAAGGTGGAAATACATAGGAATTATACAAAGCCTTAGCTCTCACAGCTAGCCAACTATCAGTACAATCCTCACAGATGCTCACAAGAAATATTGGCTTCTCTCCAGCCTTCCTCTCTGCCCTCCAAGCTCCTATTTCCTAGTGCAGTTCCTCTGGGATGATCTCCTTCAACCAAGTGGAAAAACTCGATTTACCAAGTGGATGATCTCTTGATCTCACACACTGTCAGAACTGCACAATCCTCAAGGAATGATTCCTTCTATATGCATGAGTTTTCTTTATAAGAAAACACATGCAACTGATAGTACACTTTCCTTGACTTTAATCTCAGCTGGGTCTTTCTCATAATAGGCATGCATGAGTTTCTAATGAGGGAATATTTAGTTAACTGGAGTACACTAGTTGAGTGCATGCATGCATCAACTGCCTGTTAACTCTCTATTAGTTCCTCAAATAGTTTGGAACTAATTTAACTGGACTTAACTCAGTAAACTAAGTTAACTAATTACAACTCAAATATAACTCAATCTTATCTCCTTAATTTAAGGCTTATCTCCTTAATTTAAGGGATAACTCTTGCATGACTTCAAAAAGACTTATAACTTGAATTTCCCCAACTAATTAAGTCAAAATTACTTAATTAATTGTTTCCAAGTAGTTGTTAAGACTAAATTTGATTTCAATTCACAATTTAATTCAAGGACAAATTAAATTGGAATGTTCTTGTTGCCACATTTCAACACTTCTATAGAGTCTCTCTCCTCTATAATGCATAAACCCATCAAAAATATGGTGTGTGACAATGAAAATAATCAGAGTTACAACAGTGAGTGCGACAATTAAAATAATCAAAAGTGAATAATGAATGGAAAACCCTCCTATTTATAACAAATTATTGAGTATCCTCGAATAATGAGCAATAATAAAATATTATTGTTCTCATTCTTGGAATTACCACTTGGAATATTTTATTTTTTTTAGGAGGGAAAAAGTATTTAAACTTTTATTTAGAAATAATAAATAAATAAATGATTTATTTATTATCTCAAGGAATTAGTTAAGCAATATTAAACAAATAATGATTTATTTAATTATTCCTAAGGGATTTAGTCAAACTTAACAAAGAATAGTAATTAATTAGTTATTCTTAGAGAAAAATAAGATAAATAATGATTTATTTGTTTATTTTTCATGATTGGGTCAAATTTAACAAGGAATAATAATAATAAAATGGTTTAATTAATTATTCCTAGAACAAAATCAAATAAATAGTGTTTTATTTAATTATTCTTCATGGGTTTAACTATAAATTACTTAATAGTTTATTAGGTAATTTCTCATAGTGAAAGAAATTTTACTATGGTAAAATTGACTTTACATGGTGTACCTCGATCCATCTAGTTAATTAGGCTAGATGATCAATTTTTTGGTGATAACACAAGGTCATCTCAATCATGCAATAAAATGGTTTGTGGTCAACTGGAATCAACTACGATTGAATCTAGCCCAAATCTATAGTCAAAGTCTCCTTCTTCTATAAACAAAATTTCCCCTAGTCAACGATAAAATTCGTTTAAAAACTTGGTAAAACTCAATAGATTCTTCGTCAAAGAAAGTTGGTCAAACTCGATCAAATGACTTCTTCTCTATTTCGGTCTTCCTTCTATTTTCTTCCTATTTTACTTCACATGTGTGGATATAATAATAGAAGGATGTCAAAATGAGAGTGTCAACATGTGTTTTTATATTAGTCAAATGGGTGAATTTTTGACCAAAAAGTCATACCTTTTGCATGGTGGGATCGACTTGATCATTTGGGGCCTACATGAATCCCCAAGAAACATAATTTTAATTTTTCATTTCCATCAAAAAAAAATTCTAACTTGGGTGCCTTTTGGCATGCGAGAATACCTCTCGATGCTACACAAAAAATAAACACTCCCTCATAAAGAGGGAGGTATTCCTGCAACATTTTTTCCTTGTTCAGGAATGTTTTCTTCCTTAATAAAAAATCTTGAGCTTTCCATATTGATGCATGTCTATAGAAAACACCATCCTAGAGTGGGAAATGTAACTCCTCATATATCGACGGTTGCCAAAAGTACTTTATGGCTCCTTAGGAAAATGTATCAATCTCTTTTGGTCATGAACTGGCCTATACATCCAAATTTTTCTAGCTTATGGGGAGAGGATTTTCCTTTAACTATTCAGCTTTCTGGTCAAAGTCCTTTATGACCTAGCCAAGTCCTTCTATCTCTAAAGGTAAATTACATATATATCCTTTTCTCAACATAGCCAATTCCTTTTGGCTTCTAAGGAGAATATTTATTCAATCTTATAATTTCCTTAGGACATTCACCTTTACTAGACCTAGTGAAGTCCTTCTAGCTTGAGAGGTGAATGTATCTTATAATTTCTCCTACCATTATCTTGGGATATTCACCTTTTTGGTAAAAGTCCTTTATGAACTAGCTACATCCTTCTAGTATTCAATTCCTTTTGTCTTCAAAGGTGAATATATTCAACTAATCTTTGTCAAAGTCCTTTATGACCTAGCCAAACTCCTTTATGGCTTCAGGAGTTGATAGACCAATCTTAGAAAGTCCTCATCATTCACTTCTAATGAGGGAGAAGTTCAACATCAAACTAAACTCATCTTTATCCATAATATACTCATATTTGGAAATGTATTGGAGCTCTAACACTCTTCTTTACGTTATGTATTGGATGAAGTGACTTGACCATATCCTTTCGGCTTCTGAAAGCTCATTACTTCATGAATTGTGATATTCCTCATGAGACATATCACAAATCTCATACAACTGTACAACACAGGACCATATGCTTTTTCTTCATCCATTGTATATGCCTTGACTCTACCATAAACTCATTCAGGGTGCAAACGACAAAGAGAATATTTAGCCTAGTGTTGACCAAGTAGGCCATGAATCCAATAAAATTTCTCTACATTGTGGGATTCACCAAATCTGAATCTCCAGTCCCATGAAATAATGTATTTTCCAAAATCCTTCATTTCACTATCTGAGTCCAAACTCCCTCTCTCACAAAAGTAAATCCTCCTATCACTGCTACTCCCTCCACCTTGCAAGAAAGTCCTTATGTTCTTAAATACCTTCTATCTCTAAGAATTTCATTTGACAATCGCACTCCCATGATATCTTCAAGGAAGGTTTCTCCTTCAACTTTGTCTAACTGTTGATTCTCTTGGAATCTCTTCCTATTGTTTGTAGGTTTTTACTTGTAGATTCAACAAAATATGTGATATTCTAAAACAAAAGACAATAATCTACTCTACTCATCAATGTGGACCAAAAATTGATTGATGAAAACTCTAAGCATAAAAGGAATAATTTCAGTCACACATAACATAATATTTTTCTAGGGAAATCAACTGCTCAAAACCTCAACTATCTATATTGCATTAAAAAGGATATCTAAGAAGAAAATTCAATGCTTTTTCAACTCGAACAATTCTTGCACATGTACAATCTATCTCTCTGCTTCACAAACCAGCGCAAACCAACACTTAGCCTATTCTGCTACCTATGAAGCCCCTACTTCCTTGCGCAATTCCTGATAGAATTACCCCATGTTTAATTGGGAAAATTCCTTACCATGACTATGCAATCAATTATAGGCCTTATACTGATTGCATGCACCATCTGTACAACTCATAAAGTTATACAACTGATAGTACATTGTCCCTGAAATATAATCTCAATTGGGTCTTCCTCTAAACTAACATGCATCATTTATTTATGAGTGAATTTTTAGTTAATTGGTGGAGCAGTGAAGTTGCACTAAAGCTTATCCCCACTACTAGACCTCCTACTAGTTCCTCCAAATGTCTAAATAAGTTTAACTAACTACAACTCAGTTAGGCTGAGTTAATTAATTAAAACTCAAAAGAGCTCAACCGGGACCCCTGAATTTAGAAATCACTCTACATGACTCTAGATAGACTTCCAACGCAAATTTACTGGGCCAACTAAGTCAAATTAACTTATTTAACTATTGCAAGTTGTCACGTAAATAGAATTTCAATTTAATTCCAAATTTAATTCAAGGACAAAGTAAAGTAGGATTTATTGTTGTTATTTTTAACACTCCATCTCAATAAGAAAGGGATTATCTGCTACCTAATCCTGCCTCTGTGAAACTCGAATTTTCATCTTGACAATGCCTTTGCTAAAATATCAGCATCTCTCTCCTCTATAGGAATGTACTCTAGCAAGATGATTCTCCTCCACACACAGTCTCGAAGATGGTTATACTGGATATCAATATGCTTGGACTGTTCATGAAAAATTAGATTCCGAGAGAGTTTGATACATCTCTTATTTTCAGAGTAAATCATTGTTGTATCCATCTATTGACCAAACAAACCAACAAGAATCTCCCTCATCTAGATAGCCTCACAAGCTCCTTGACTAGTAACCATGTACTCTGCTTCTGCAAAACTGAGTTCAATTGATATTTTTTTCTTGTTATACAAAGAAACAACTGTTGAAATAATACTGAAGAGCCCTCCTGATGTGCACTTCCTATTAGACAGACTCCTTGCCCAATATCCATCGGTGAAGCCTTGAAGCTTCACTCCCTCTGTGTTGAAATATGGCAACAAGAATATTCCAATTTAATTTTTCCTTGAATTAAATTGTGAATTAAAATCGAATTTAGTCTTAAAAATTACTTGGAAATAAATAATTTATTTATTTTAATGTAATTAGTTGGAGAAATTCAAGTTAGAAGTTTTTCTGAATTCATGCAAGAGTTATCCCTTAAATTAAGGAGACAAGATTGAGTTATATTTGAGTTGTAATTAGTTAACTCAGTTTACTGAGTTAAGTCCATTTAAATTAGTTCCAAGCTATTTGAGGAACTAATACTGAGTTAACAGTCAGTTGATGCATTCATGCACTCAACTAGTGCTACTCCAGTTAATTGAAGATTCCCTCATTAGAAACTCATGCATGTCTATTCTGAGAAAGACTTGGTTGCGATTAATGTTCAAGGAAAGTGTACTATTAGTTTCATGTGTTTTCTCATGGAGAAAACTCATGCAGGTAGTCAAGGATTCATCCTTGAGGATTGCACAATTTTGAAGGTTTGTTTTTCCACTTGGTAATAGGCTAATCATCCACAAGGAACAACACAAGGAAATAGGAGCTTGGAGGGTAGAAAGGAATGTTGGATAGAAGACAATATCGCCTATGAGCATCTGTGAGGATTGTACTGAGAGCTATCTAGTAGTGAAAGCTAAGGCTTTGTATAATTCCTATGTATTTCCACCATGTATGATAATACAATAGTGTGGGGTTTTTATCTAAGAATTTCCCCCAAGTATTTTCATGTGTATTGTGCCATTGATTCTTCTTCTTCTATTTATATTTTTCAACTCGATCTTTAAGCTTATGCAAATTTATAGTATAAGTAGGTTATAGTATTATTCTTTGATTTATATTGCATTATTGGGTTAACCTATCACGGATTTTCTACATGGTATCGGCACTGTGAACAGTATATTGAGAAGATAATTCGAAGTTTGAAGTTTAGGGTTGCAGGTGAAAATCGAATTCATATCATACTTCAAGGTTGGCCAATGGCATTCTATAGCTTGAGACTCGAGTATGCCTTGGAAGGTAGCTCGAATTACGTAGCATGGAAATATAGAATGGAGGCTGCATTAGAAGACAACGGCTTGAGGGAATTCATTGATCAAGAAATCCCAAAGCTAGCTTCAACTAATGCACAAGAGTTGGCTGAGTGGAAGAAATGTGTGGTGAAGGCAAGATGGATCATCCTTAAGGGAGTTCGAGACCATATTGTCTCAAGTCTCCATGGTAAGGATACACCATTTTCAATGTGGAAGACATTGAAGGACCTCTACCAGAACAGTAGCGACTAGAGGAAATTGGCGCTCAAGATGGAGAAGGGCGATACTATTTCCACACATCTGAATAAGCTCACCACCTGTAGAGATGAGCTTAGCAGTGT
This sequence comes from Pinus taeda, assembly GCA_000404065.3. Taxonomy (NCBI): domain Eukaryota; kingdom Viridiplantae; phylum Streptophyta; class Pinopsida; order Pinales; family Pinaceae; genus Pinus; species Pinus taeda. The sequence goes on from APFE030140229.1 coordinate 104,278, forward strand.
GGGAATAACTACTGTTGATGATGATATGGTGAGCCTCGCTCTCCTTGTCCTTCCAAAGATTTGGAATAGCTACCAGGACCCTGTGAATGGAAAGGTGAAACTGTTGGATTGGGAACGACTGTTGTCGGATCTGATGTAGGAGGAGATCAGGAGGAGCACATGAGATGGTTCTTCATCCACGAATGATGATGAAGAAAATCTAATTTTAGCAAGTAAGGAAAGGAAAGGGAAGGGGAAGGCTTCCCATTTCAAATTGAATTCTTCTCTTGAAGGGAAGAAGGGTGACATGCCTAAAGTAAGATGCTTTAATTGTCACAAGATGGGACATTATGTGACTAATTGCCCATCGAAGAAGTCCAATAAGGGATCCTCGGAAGGATCTGAAGGTGAGGCATTCGCCTCTCAGTTTGAAATGGACTTTATCGTCATCGCATGCATCGTTTCATCGATGATGGGTTGTGTCTGGTATCTTGATAGTGGAGCCTCATTCCACATGACCGGTGATAAAAATTTATTCAGTGCCTTGGAGGAGAAAGACCTCAAGATGTGCATAGAGATGGGTGATGACGAAAGGTATATTGTTTCAGGAGTGGGCACAGTTTCTTTTCAGAGGGAGCATGAAGCTCCTCTCACCTTCACAATTGTGATGTATGTGGCTAGACTAAAGAAGAACTTGGTATTAGTCGCGATGTTGGATGACAAAGGCTACAATGTTGTCTTCAGTAAAGGAATGGCATTCCTAAGACAGATAGTCATGGGTCAGACAAAGAGGATAGGAATTTAGGTGAAGAATCTCTATAAACTAGAGGTAGATGATTGTGCAGCATTGAGTACGAAAGCAAAATTGGTTTAAATCCAAGACATTGGCGAGTTGTGTCATAGACAGTTGGGCCATTTCCATCATGGGACTTTGAAGATAATGTAGTAGATGTCTACAAGACTTCCCAAAGGTAAACTTAAGCAATTTGACACATACAAAGGTTGTACCTTGGGAAAGTACACCAACTCTTCCTTTCATGATCGAGACAGTCGAGTAGAGGTTATCTTATAGTGATTTCATACTGATTTGTGTGGACCATTCTAAATGGCATCCACAACGAAACAAAGGTATTATGTGATTTTCATTGATGACTATTCTTGTAAATGTTGGATTTATTTCATGAAGAAGAAGGACCAAACTTTCACAAAGTTTTGTGAGTTCAAAGCTTTGGTTGAGAAAGAGTCAGGGAAGAAGATCAAGGCCTTGAGAAGTGACAATGGTGGAGAATATGTCTCTCAAGTGTTTAAGGACTTCTATGTAGCGAAAGGAATTAAACGAGAGTTGACGACACCTCATAACCCACGGTAGAATGGGCTGGTCAAGAGGAAGAACAGAACTATTGTAGGGGTGGCATGAGCAATTCCGCATCACCAAGGTCTACCACTTCACTTGTGGGATGAGGCATGTAACATAGCAGTCTATTTCCAGAATAGAAGCCTGCATCGCATACTTGGGATGAAGACACCAAAGGAAGCTTTCTCCAGTAAGAGACCAGATGTGGGTCACTTCGAGATCTTTGGCTCATCGGTATATTTCCATGTGACAAATAATTCACGGAAGAGGACTGAAATGACAACAAATTTGGGGATATTTTTTGGGTACACTGATACACTTCAAAACTATCGGGTGTATTTGCCTACTAGTCAGAGGATAGTGGTTTACAAAGATCTCAAGTTTGATGAGCAGAAGGCCATGTGAGTTTCCCTTGAGAGGGAGCTCCAACTACAGGCTGTGGAGGAATTTCTCGTTCCTAAGGAGGAGGAGCCTCATACTGATGTGGAGCATCTGCATGCAGAGGTTCTAGGAGTGGAGACATCGACTTAAGTAGAGTCTTCTAGATATGAATGAAAGCGCACAAGAGAATCTGACAAATTATTGGAGTATGTGAGAGTGAATGTGGGAGCACCATCTTCTCATCATAGACAAAGGAGGTCACCTAAGAGTTACACTTTATACATGGCCCTTGTTGGGGAATGTGTTGAGACTGAGCCATCTTCCTTTGAGGAAGCAGTGCAGCAACCAATTTGGGGTTATGCTATGGTGGAGGAGTATGGCTCCATAGTTCATAACAGTGTTTGGGATGTGGTTCTGAGACCAGAGAATAAGTCAGTTGTGAGTTCCCATTGGCTTTACAAGGTAAAGAAAGTTGCTGATGGTAGTGTGGAGAAGCATAAGGCAAGATTTGTTGCCTATGGCTTTTCACGGGTTTATGGGATTGACTATGATGAGACTTTTTCTCCTATCACAAGGCACACATCTATTAGATCTATGTTGGCACTATCAGCACAGATGGGTTGGAAGATCCATCAAATGGATGTGAATACTACATTCCTCAATGGCCAATTTGAGGAAGATGTGTACATAGAGCGGTCGGAAGGCTTTGAGACCTTTGATCAGGAATCACATGTGTGCCGAATCAAGAGAGAATTGTACGGGCTGAAGCAAGCACCTCGTGCTTGGTACACCAGGATAGACAACTACTTCACCGAGTTGGGCTTCACAAAGAGTGAAGCAGATGCAAACCTATACCACATCATGGTGAAAAGTAAGCTGGTTATCATCGTACTTATGTTGATGATCTCATATTGACTGGAGATGATCAGTTCATCATGTCTTGCAAGGGGAACCTTCCAAGAGAATTCGAGATGAAAGAGATGGGTCTCATGCATTACTTACTTGGCATGGAACTGTGGCAAAAGGATGGGGATTTGTTTGTGTCTGAGGGCAAGTATGCCAACGAGATACTCAGGAGATTCCACATGGAGAAGTGCAAGCCCATGCAAACTCCTCTAGCGGGTAACTAGAGGAAGGAGGTTGCTACTTCAAGAAAAGTGGTAAAGGCTACTATGTACAGGAAGCTTGTGGGTACACTCATGTACTTAATGAACACATGACCAGATTTGTGCTATGCGGTGAAACAATTGAGTCAAAAGATGGTTTAGCCTACCAAGATGTTTTGGAAGGCGATAAAGCATGTATTGAGATACCTTAGAGGCGCATCTCAGTATGGATTATGGTACAAATGGACAGAGGGGGTTAAGCTATAGGGCTTCACTGATGCAGATTGGGCAGGGAGTCCACCGGATCGGAAGAGCACATCAAGAGGTATTTTAAAACTTGGGTTAGCAGAAGTTTCTTGGTACAACAGGAAACAGAGGTCAGTTGCACTATGCTCGGCACGAGGAAAAATAAATGGCTACAAGTCAGGCAACATGTGAGCCCATCTAGATGTAGAAAATCCTAGTTGGTTTGTTTGATTATAGGATGGATCCAACTGTGATCTATTGTGATAACCATAGGTGTATCAAACTCTTTGAGAATCCAGTATTTCATGATATGTCCAAGCACATCGACATCTGGTATCATCATCTCAAATACTGTGTAGCAAGGAGGATCATGTTGTTGTAGTCTATTTAGACAGAGGATCAAGATGCTCACATTTTGACAAAGGCATTGTCAAAGTGTAAATTTGAGTTCCATAGAGACAAGATTGAGGTGGCAGATAATCCCTTTCTTGTTGAGAGGGAGTGTTGAAATATGGCAATAAGAATATTCCAATTTAATTTGTCCTTGAATTAAATTATGAATTAAAATTGAATTTAGTCTTAACAGCTACTTGGAAAGAATTAATTTATTTATTTTAAATCAATTAGTTGGAGAAATTCAAGTTAGAAGTCTTTCTAAAGTCATGCAAGAGTTATCCCTTAAATTAAGGAGATAAGATTGAGTTATATTTGAGTTGTAATTAGTTAACTTAGTTTACTGAGTTAAGTCCAGTTAAATTAGTTCCAAACTATTTGAGGAACTAATAGTGAGTTAACAGTCAGTTGATGCAATAATGCACTCAACTAGTGCTACTCCAGTTAGTTGAAGATTCCTTCATCAAAACTCATACATGTCTAGTCTAAGAAAGACCCAGTTGAGATTAATGTTCAAGGGTAGTGTACTATCAGTTTCATGTGTTTTCTCATGGAGAAAACTCATGCATGCAGTCAAGGATTCATCCTTGAGGATTGCGTAGTTTTGAAGACTTGTTTTTCCACTTGGTAATAGGCTAATCATCCACAAGGAACAGCGCAATGAAATAGGAGATTGGAGGGCAGAGAGGAAGGCCGGAGAGAAGCCAAGATTTCCTGTGAGCATCTATGAGGATTGTACTGAGAGCTAGCTAGCTGTGAGAGCTAAGGCTTTGTATAATTCCTATGTATTTCCACCATGTATGATAATACAATAGTGTGGGGCTTTTATCTGGGACTTTCCCTAAAGTATTTTCATGTGTATTGTGCCATTGATTCTTCTTCTTTTGATTATATTGTTCATCTCGATCTTTAAGCTTCCTCAAATTGATAGTAGAAGTAGGTTATAGTATTTTTCTTTGATTTATATTGTATTATCGGGTTAACCTATCACAAATTTTTTACACTCTGTCCATCTGTACCAAAGAAAAAAGTGAGTGGTTCCTTTGAGGTATCTCAACACATGTTTGGTTGCCTTCCAATATAGTTTGGTTGGCTTAACCATAGCTTGACTAAGGTGGTTAACTACACATGTCTGGTCCTATGCTCACCAAATCCATGAGCGAACCCACAAGCTAGCTATAAATAGTATCCTCCACTACTTCACCGGAAGTAGCATCCTCCTTCCTCCAGTTACTTGTTGGAGAAGTCTCCATGGGTTCACTGCTCTACATGTGGAACTTCTGTAGTGTCTCGTTCGCATACTTGCCTTGAGAGACAAATTATTCCTCATCTCCTTTCCATACTTCCATCCCTAGAAATTAGTGCATGAACCCCAAGTCCTTCATTTCGAACTCTCTTGCAAGATCCTCTTTGCAAGACTTGATCAACTTATCATCACCTATCATAATCAAATCGTCGACATATAAAACAATAATTGTTAGTGTGAAAATTCTTGGAAGGTGTACCAAAAATACTTCATTTGACTCACTAGGTGACAAGTGACCCTAACAACAAGTTGATGGTTTTTTTCGATTTAGATTTGCAACACAAATACAAAAATTGTAGTAAACGTAGATACAATCTAGAACATAAAGCAACAATATAAAATATTCAATATAATAACCTAATTGGAAAGACCTTTTTTGAATGAATAAATATTTTATTAATAGCACCTGGTGAAGGAGATCTACAGATGGGTCTGTAAGTCCCCCTCTGTGGGATGGGTCCTTTGATATCCTTGATGCTTCAAAAATGATTCTCTCTCTCAATATGTAAAAAACCTAGACAAAAGTAGAGAACTCAAAATGGGAGCTCAAAGAAAAAAGACGATAATCTTGATGATGATTATGATCATGGTGAAGAATGAATGAAAAACCCTCCTATTTATAACAAAGTACAGAGCTAATCTCCAAAAATGGAAAACAATAAAATAATATTAACCAAATTCAGATCTAACTACTTGCAATACTTTATTATATTTATTAGAGAGGGAAAAGATATTTAAATGGTTAAATACCTTTATTTATAAATAATTAACAAATAAAAATTATTTCGCAAGAAATAAGAAAGGTGTGAAATCAGGATAATTATTAAGTAGTGATTTAATAATTATTCTAATAATGGAAATAAGAAAAATTAAATAAATATTGATTTATTTAAATATTCCTAAGGGATTTAGCCAAATGTGAGAAGGAATAATTATTTAATAATTATTCCTAGATAAAATACATAAATAATGATTTATCTAGTTATTCTCATGGCCTTTTTATTTAAATCAGAAAGTAATTTAATAAAAGTGGTTTTACTAAATCATTTTCCACACTGAAAGTGATTTTACTATGGTAAATTTAAATCTAAATGGTGTATTTTTATCCACCTAATTAGAAATGGCTAGGCAATCATTTTTTGGTGATAACAATAATCAACAATTTACCTTCAACCATAATATGGTAATGGTTCACATCTACGTCATTTTTGGTGAAGCCCAACCCATTGAAATAGCTATTGATCTTGATGTACCAAGCACATGATGTTTGTTTCAGTCCATACATTGCTCACTTGAGTTTACACACATGTGACTCTCTGTTGAAGTTCTGAAATCCTTCAAGCTACTCAATATACACCTCTTCCTCTCATACCATTGAGGAATGTTATATTTACATCCATCTGAAGTATATTCCATCCCATCTGCACTAAAAGTGATAGAATGGATCTGATTGATGAGTACCTTTCTACAAGAGCAAAAGTATCATCGTAATCAATCCCCTTCATCTGAGAGAAACCTATGGCCATAAACCTGGCCTTGTATTTCTCCACACTTCCATCAACTACTTGATTTACCTTGTAAATCCATCTGGAACTCACCACTAAATTGTCTTCCAGCCTTGGGACCCCTTCCCAATCACTATTCCTGATAATGAAGTCATACTCCTCAACCATGGCATCAACCCAAACTGGTTGCTACACTTCTTCCTCAAAAGAGAATGGCTCAATCTCTACACTCCTGCTCATCAACATCATGTAGTTAGTCTACCTCCCTGGTGATCTCCTATACTTACGTTGTGATGTGGGTGCTCCGACATTCTCTCTAGCACCATGCAACAACCTGTTAGCCTCTCTAGTGCACTTTTTCCCATCTCCGGAAGACTCTGCTTCAGTGCGTGTTTCCACTCCCTCCTCCATTATATGTGGCTACTCTACATCATCCTGAGGTTCCTCCTTTGGAGCTAAAAGCTCCTCAACCACATGTAGCTGAAGCTCCCTCTTAAGGGAACATCTCATGGCCTTCTCTTCATCAAACTTCACATCTCTACGGACCACTGTCATCCTATTGGTTGGAAGGTACACTTGATAGTTGTGAGGTGTATCAATGCACCCCACAAATATGCCCAACTTAGATATTGGCTCCACCTTTTCTGTGCATATTTGGTAACATGGCAGTATACTGATGAACCAAAGATCTTGAAGTGTGCCACATTTGGTTTCTTCTCTGAAAAATCCTCTTACAATGTACTCAACCTAAGAATTCAATGAGGGCTTTTGTTCTGAAAATAAGCAACTATGTTGCATGCTTCATGCCACAACTGTAATGGTAGGCCCTGATCATGCACAATCGCCTGTGCCGCTCCCATAATACTTATGTTCTTCCTTTCTTCCATCCCATTCTATTGTGTGTTATGATGTGTGATCAACTCCTGTTGAATGCCTTCTAATGCACAGACATTTTTGAACTCATTTGACACATACTCTCCATCGTTATCGCTTCTTATATCTTTAACTTTCCTTCCGGTATCTTTCTCAACAAGTTATTTAAATTCAAAAAACTTTGAAACATCTGATCTTTCTGTTGCAAGAATAAAATCCAACACTTATAATAAAAATCATCAACAAATATTACATAATACATGTGAGTTTCCATGGATGCTATTGATAATAGTCCACACACATATGATTGAAATCAATCAAGGATCACCTGTGCTCGACTTTATTTTTCATGAAAGGAAGCTTTAGTGTACTTCCCCAATGCACACCCTTTTCATGTGTCTCTTTGATCTAGTGTACCCTTGGAAATCCTTGTATAAATTTGTTGCAATATCTTCAAAGCACCATGATTCAAGTGACCCAATCTCTTGTGCCACAACTCATCAATGTCTCGACTTTGCACCTTCTCTGTTTTAGTGCTCAAAGTAGTGTAGTCTTCTACCTATAGTTTGTAAAGGTTCTTAACTCAAACCCCTATCCGCTTAACCTATCCTATGGCTATGTGAAGAAGGAATTCCTTTCCCTTACTAAATATCACATCATAGCCTCTATCCTCCAACATTGAAACAAAAACCAAGTTCTTCTTCAAACTCGGAACATACATAACATTTTGAAAAGAATTGGAGAACCAGAATCCATCTGAAAGGTAAATAACCAATGTTGGTTTTGTTATACCTCCTATCATCACCCATCTCGATATGCATAAGAAGATCCTTCTCCTCCAACTTAGTGAAGAGATATTTATTATTGTTCATATGGAATGAAGCTCCATGTTTCAGGTATCACACAATACCAATCATCAGTGACACCATACAAGTAATGAGGGTAAAATCTAATTCAAACTGTGAAGCAAGAGCTTCACCTGCTGCTCCTCCTGAGGGCTTATTATCGGCCTTATTGTGTGGAAAATCTGTGGAAAAGTGTCCCATCTCGTGAGAGTGAAAACACTTGATTTTCAACATGTCCTTCTTATTTCTACCCTGATAAGAATCTGATTTGGAATGGGATGACTTCCCCTTCCATTTCTTTTCCTTACTAGCTAAGGCACAATTCTCCTCATCATCATGCTTTGATAAGGATCTATATTTTGTATTCCATCGAATCTCTTTCTGTACCAAGTCAGACCACAATTTCTCTCACTCTGGTAGCTTCTCCATCCCATTAATTGAGTCCTGGTAATATGCCAGCTCTTGGGAAGTCCTAGAAGTGCTAGGCTCACCAGATCATCTTCAACAATAGTAATCTTGACACTTCCAAGCTCATCCCGACATTGGGTGAACTTGGTCAATTACTTTGGAATTGATTCACCCTTCTCCATCTTGATATTTTCGAGTTTTTCCTTTAGTGCTAGCTTCCTGTGGCCACTGTTATTTTGAAACAGGTCTGTTAATGCCTTCCACATTGCAAATGTAGTTTTCTTAATGTGGATATTCGAGACAATATGATATCAAACTCCTTCTAGGATAATCCTTCTCGCCTTTGCCACACACTTTCTCCATTCATATAGATCTTTAGCATCAGATGTTGGAGGCTTTGGAATATCATAATTTATGAATTCCTTCAGCCAGTTGTCTTCCAACACTATCTCCATCTTGTCCTTCCAACCTATGTAATTTGAGCTGCCCTCCAAGGCATACTCAAGTCTCAAACCATAGAATGACATACTGCTTACTTTGAAGTATGAACCTACAAATTTGATTTCACTTGCACAAAAAGCTCATATTATCCTCTTCTATAATGTCTTCAGCTTTAATACCATGTATATTTTTATTTGTAGACTCAACAACTTATGTGATATTCTAAAAAAACATACAAGAACCTTCTCTACTCATTAGAAGAAACCAAAATTTATCGATAAAAATAGTAAGAAGAAAAGGGAGAATTTCGATTGCACATAACACAATCTTTTTCTGGGAAAAGCAACTGCTCAAAAACCCAATTATATATATTGCATTAACCATAAGATCTTAGAAGAAAATACAATGCTTGTCCAACCCGAATAATTCCTGCATAAGTACAATCTATCTCTCTGCTTCATAAACCATCTCAAGCCAACACTTAGCCAATTCTTCTGCCTACCAAGCTTGTACTTTCTTGCACAATTCCTGGGAGAATTATTCAATCTTTAATTGGGAAAATCCCTCACCATAATTGTGAAATCCATCATAGGCCTTCTACTGATTGCATGCAACATCTGTACAACTCAGAAAATTATACAACTGATAGTACATTGTCCTTGAACTCTAATCTAAACTAGTCTTCCTCTAAACTGATGTGCATGAGTTATTTATGAGTGAATGTTAAGTTAACTCATGGAGCATTGAAGCTGATCCCCACTACTAGACCTCCTACTATTTCCTCCAACTGTTTGAACTAGTTTAACTGATTCTAACTCAGTTAGAGTAAGTTAATTAATGACAACTCAAAAGAACTCATCCCCCCTTTGAAGCCAAAACAGCTATGATACCAAATGTACGTTTTAACCCCGTACATAAATTACCTGCATACAAATTATAAATCACAGGAAAAATAAAAATGCGAGAGCGTAACACATAAAACACATATACACAGAGATTTCCCACTGGATCTCAAAACCGAGACTACCAGCTTGATTTTTCATTATATTCCTTTCAATGTTACAATACATATTTATA
>APFE030140229.1:120110-142809 GCA_000404065.3 Pinus taeda
CGAAGCATCCAATACCATGGACCGAAAACCATCGCGTCCAAAACCATGGACCGAAAACCATAGGTAGGTTCGCCCACCTAATATAGGGTCCAAAAAAAAAATTTCTCGGGGCGCTGCCCCGAACCCCGTAGAGGGGGGCTACCTGCCCCCCTCTAACCCCCCAGTTCTCTACGTCGGTTAGTCGTGGAAAGAATATAACACAACCCAACACTAGACCCCTAAAATTTAGGAATCGCTCTACATGAATCTAGATAGACTTCCAACTCGAATTTACTAAGCCAAATAAGTCAAATTAACTTAGTTAACTATTACAAGTTGCTATGGGAATAAAATTTCGATTTAGTTTAATTCAAGGACAAATTAAATTAGGATTTCTTATTGTTATTTTTAACATTGTTAGATATGATCCTAGATGTTATACAATTTCCACATTCTTAAGAATATGATCATTTGTTACTAGAACAAATATTTTTTTGTAGTTCACTCCCTCTTACTAGGAGAACCCTCTTGTCACAAAATTGACTTGTACTTCCTGATGTTGCCACCTATGTAACGGTCGTCTTTGTAAAATATATGATTATCTGTGAACCTCACTCAAGGGGTCATGGAAAATAAAATTAATGATGGAAGTAAGACAAAACTATCAAGGCCATACAAAAATGAAAAGACAAGAGGCTGAATAATAGTAATCAAGGAAGAGAAATAAAATAATGATATTTTAATTAAAAAAAGAAAGAAAATAATTGAGAATAGAAGGGATTTGTCAATTCCTTTATAGATCTAAAGGAAAAATTATTTTGACCTCTTTTGAGGTGGTTTATCATCATCATAATTTTCAATGTTGGTTGTTTATGCATGGTTCCTTTCCTTCCTTTCTCTTTTAGGGAAATTGGATGCATAATGTCCAAAAATTTGACAAGTGAAACACTTCACTTTTGACATGTCCTCCTTCTTCTTCTTATCTTAAGTGTGAGAAGGTCTTCTACATGAATTCTTCTTACTAAATTTTCCAAAGTTCTTGTCAAAATTTTCAAAGTTCCATCTTCCCTTTCCTTTTCTAGTAAGATATGCAAGGGCTTGTGATTCTTCAATCCTCGGAATTTGTGAGTTATTTTTGGATGATAATATTGAATCTTCTTGAATAAAATTAGTCCATAGCTCATCAAATGTGGATAGTTCTGATCATGCGCATATTCCTTGAAAAAATGGTTCCTATGAGAGAGGAAATCCATTGAGAATAACTGAAACAATCTCTGGATATTCAATGGTGTCTCTAATGGCTACAAGCTCATCTCTAACTTATGAGATATTCATAATATATGAGACAAGAGAATCTGATTTATTCCTTATGATATTACGAAGATGAGTTTTCAAAGCTAACTTCCTGTTGGTATTGTTTCTTGCATACAATTTCAACACTACATCATATATTCCATTGGTAGTCTTTAATCCAACTATATGAGGAATCAAGTGATCTTTGATGGAATCTACCAAAAATATCTTGGCCTTAGCTTCACTTTTCTTATATTTGGCTTTCTCTTCAACTCCATTTGGCTCTGGAATGGCTTTCTCCACATGATCCTAAAGTTCATTCTCTTCCAAATAAAGGAGTATGTTGGAATTCCAAGATCTGAAATTGATGGCCATCCAACCTGCCTTCAACTCAAAGATTCAGTGCCATTTTAGGCAAGAGTCCCAAAAACCAATTAAGTTGCTTGAACACTTGTCTCTAAGGCTGACTTCAATGGTTTTTTTTTTCAAAAAAGATTTGAAACGATGTTGAATTTTATAATCTTTTGATCTGATAATTACTTTCCAATGATTTCCAATTTAGTTATCTTATGTCGCATATATCATTAAGAAATTACACACATAAAATCTCAACAATAATGTAATGAAAATAATAAGATCATAAAGAGACAACCAAACACAATAGAGACAACAAATATACCCTGGGAAAAACCCAAAAACTTTCCTTTTAAGGAGAATTTTTTCTTCAACAATATTTACAAATCCAAGATAATTATAGAAATATAAGCTACAAATCCGATTCCAAGATAACAGTCAAACCTCGTCAAAATACTAGCTAGTCAATGTTAGTTAAACCTTAAAATATCAAAGAAATTAGTGAAGGTCAACAATGGTCAACAATCTGGAATTTCAACTTGATTTTAGCTCACTCCTATGGTGAAAGAGCCTGCGGTCATCTATGGTTGACTACAACCCAAATATGCGATCAAAGTCTACCTTGTTCTGCAGCCAAACTTTCTGCTTTTCTATGGTCAAATGTAGTCAAACTCTTGGTCAAACTTAGCAGATCGTTGTTTAAACAAAATAGTTCAAATTTGGTCAAATGGAAACTTCTTTATTTCGATTAACATTTATATGTGTTCCTCTTTGACTTCGCATGTGTGGATCATAAAATAGAAGAATGTGTGTGATTTGAATTGATCAAATGAGAGGGTCAACATGTGTTTGTATATTAGTCAAATGGGTGATTTTTTGACCAAAACGTTCACACCCCTTTATGGTGGGGTGGACTTGACCATTTGGGGCCTACATGAAGCTTGAAAATACATAATTTTAAAATTTCATTTCCATAATTTTCTTTGGCCAACTTGGGGGGCCTTTTGGCATGCGGGAATACCTCTCAATGATACAAAAAAGTCAACATGGAGGTATGAATTACAAATTCAATTTGCCTCCATCTTCATGTGTACATCTAGTTATCCATGTTTGTTACTTAAAGAAGGTGATAGGTGACAAGATCCACTTCCAATATATTCTACTAAATATTAATGAAGAAGGGGATATAATACTAGAACTAGAAAAAAATATTGGAAACAAGGAATAAGCAGCTGAGAAATTGAGTAATTACTAAGTACCTCATCAAGTGGAAGAAGAAACATTAGAAGATGATTTATTCATGTAGAAACACCCACATATATTTAAGTTTTGAGGAAAACAATTCTTTAAATGGGAGGGGCATGTTAAGCCCTATACAAGCCCCATGTTAACCCTAAAACCCCATATTAATAAACAAATATTGACTAATTACATTTCATTGTTACTTTTTGATGTAGGCTAGAACCTCTCATGTTCATATTTATTATAATTTTACCCTTTGTCTCCTACACACAAATACACACTAAGGAGATCTAGTCTTAGAATAAAAAAATATTGCCTTGTACATTATATTCATTGTAAAAGGAGGCCACCTGAGAAGAGGATTATAATTATTGGGTTCTTATCATTTTTAAGGAATAAGGTTCATAACATCAACCATTAAACAAAAATTAATCTTGGAAGATATAGTGATATTAGTAGATTCATGGGAATATCTCATTGAATTTATGGTCCTACAACCCAAATCTTCTTTGGGAGGTTATTCTTTAATCCTTGGAAGGCCATGGCTAGTTACTGCAAACACTTATATTATTTGTAGGTTTGGAAACATGAACATTTCCCACAAGATCTAGACAAAATATATTACCATGTATCCTCCCACAAAACCTAGTATAGATCTTGAAACACCATTTTGGGAATACAGAGAAGAAAGTGATGAGGAGGAATTTTCTGATAAAATCCTCACTATAGACCAATATCTAGCTATATGAGATAAAATTTAGGATGAGGATATTAATGAATTCATAGCTTCCTCTTCCTCTTCACCGAACACACATGGTCTCACTCACATCATGGAACTTGAAGTCTAGGATTTTGTTATCACATTGAATGAAACACTAGTAAAACATGAATTCTCTTCCATTAAAGAGACATGATCAAATATAGAAACTATAGAAATTAGCCCTGGAAAGTCTTGGAAAAATCAATCAAGGGATAATTGATCCAAGTCCTACAAATGCATAGCAATGATTATCATCCAGCACCATTTATCCTATTGCTGACAACCAATGGGTCTCCCCTCTTGTTATTGTACTAAATAAGAATGGAAAATGGAGAATTTGGGTCAATTGTAGGGAACTTAATAAAGCTACACACAAGGACCACTCCCCATTTCCATTTATTGATTAGGTTATGGATATGTTGGTAGGGAAGAAATATTTTTGTTTGCTCGATGGGTTCAGTGGATATAACCAAATCCATATTTCTTTAGAATGCCAAGACAAGAATACATTTACCTATCATTAGCGAATGTTTTCTTACCATTTTCTACTAGTTAGGATTTGTAATGCTACAACAATTTTCCAGTGAGCCATGATCAGAGTCTTCAATCAGATTCACAACTGCATGGAAATTTATATGGGTAATTTCACAAAATATGGTGTGTTGGGTGCATGAATTGCACTTAAGAAATCTCCTTCGACATTTAATTGTCAACCTGGGGGTTTCATAGACTTAGAGACAAAGAACAGGTAATGCCATAAGTGGTATCAACTTTTCCTATTTCTATTCCTACTTCTCAACTAAAATCTTGCAGATCAAACAAAAAAATCACAAAGGAAACTACACCAAAGTAATTCTAGCACTAGAACGTAAAAGAATGAATTTGCGAAGAAATCAAATAAAGGAACTTTCACACTGTTGTAAACAATATTAATTATTGAAGTAAAACTCTATGTTTATCCTCAATATGAGTGGTGGTAATTTAACAAGTGGGCCCTTGAAAATATTTTCCTTCTAAATTATTTTCCTTCTCACACTAAGCGGTCGTTCTTGTACTCTAGAAATCTGCTTTCATTAGTACAAGTACATAACTTATGTGAGAAGTATATTTTACTTTTATACTAAAGATTTATGTCTTCATGTAGGGGCTCTGAGCCTCAAGGCTTGGAGCACTCTGTTTCTGTAACAAAACATTGGTTCTTGTACTAAAATAGAGCTTCCTACACCAAGTATTCCAATTTACTTTTGGAAAAATAAAAGGCGTGTTAACTAAAAAAAGAGTTGAAAATGCGAGTAGAATTTGAAATAACTTGCACACAAAAAAGAATGCTTTAATAAAATAAATCTCACAAATAGAAATAAAATTTTAAGATGAAAAAAATATTCAAAAGTTAAAGCAGACTTTCTTCAATCAAAGGGTTTTGCATGCAATCAAATCTAACTCGAAACAGGTTCACTATAATATTTTGGATTACTTTTAATTATTTTCCTTAAATTGTGAGGTGCAGTCATAACTTAAGATATTGCAACAATTCTCTTTTCTATTTCATGAAGTCATCTTTAATATTTAGAAGTTTAACTTTTAATATTAGAAATGCCTCCTTCTAATGATGAATGCTTACTTTGCAAAAATAGATTAAATCATATAAAGGAAAAAGAATGAAACACTTGTTGTAAATAAACTAGCAAACTAGAGTGAAAAATTCTACATGAACTGGTGCAAGAATAATATTCACTACGCGAGCCAAGCGAAAGAAAACCAGAAAGAAATTGCAGGAAGTAAAGTAATTCAATTTGACTTTCACACAACGATTCGTTCACACTTTGACTATTTAATGAAACAAATCAGAATTCGTAAGCAAGAATGAAATTAAGATTTAAACCACACTTCTGCAAATAAACAAAGTTAACGCACACCTTTAAGATAACGAAAGCAAGAGGGTAAACGAGTTGGGTTGGCTGGGCCCTAGCCAACTAGCTTGTTTCTCGTTTTAGGAAACAAAAACCTTCAGCATGTTAATAAGACATCAATGAAGAATTAAAATGCAAAATGAGAAAATCATGGTGCAGCTCCTTGTATTAATTCCAATCAGAAAATATATATTATGAGTTCAAGTCTAGCCCAGAACGAGGGTAACAACGAGATTACAAATTAACCAGAAATTACAACTGCACTTCTATCGCTACTGCTTGTTAACTTAGTTCTATCTGAGAGCTATACTTTATACAACCCTTTGTACTATGGTCATAATCAAAAATTACATAGTCGTTCCAAATCGATCCTTTTGGCTGAAATGAAATAACAAACAAAATTGCAAAAATAATCCAATGGCTATAATAAGCTGCGAACTAATCGTTGGTCGTAGACCTTATCCTTGGCCATATCCCTAACTATCCTCCACTTGAGTTCAACATCGGATGATCGCAACTGAACTGGATGACATGGACCAAGATGCTCGCATTAAGTGATCGATCTGTTACGGAGATCACGGAATGGATAGTTTTCGGCAATGCAGGAATCTACCTTAACTATATCAAGCTAGTATAATGACTAATACTTTAGCTTAGCAAATACTTTAGGAAAGTAAACATAAGTAATATGAAGTTTATGTAGGAATAGAAAGTATTCTTGGACTAGTGCAGGAATGAGTAGTTTTATGGAGATAAACAAACGTTAATGATTGTGGTTTTGTAATAGGAAGGGGCTAAAAATAGAGCATTTCAGCCTACAAACATCCCCCCATCCCTAAGTTGTTGTGTTTCCTCACACAACCTTTACCTGCTGCAAAAATATTCAACATAGGGAGCCATCTTTCAATCATGTACTTGGATACTGATCCCTGCATTCACTACCTTCGTCTTCTTACCTTGAGCTTTCTGAAGTTGTTTTGTCACCTTATTGAGGTGCTTGTATAATTTAGAAGCCTGAAACTTCCATACCTTCACTTGACATTTATGTTCTTTGACCTCTTCTGCCAAGTCTATCTTGCCTTGCTTATGCCAGGTCTGCTCCTTCATGACCTGGTTTAATGCCTCCAAGTCATGAACTTGTTGTTCGAGATCTAATATCTGGTCATTCAGATAGAGGGTAGAGGTCTCTGTTTCCAACTCATCTAGTGCAAGCACTTTTTCTACAACTAATTCAAAACATGTACTGTCGTTTCCAAGATCAAAGTTATCTTGGCCATCCAGCGTTTGCATCATAATATCACCAAAGGTTTCTATGCCAAGAGCTTCCATGTCATCGAGGGTTTTAGTCCCCTACACATCTAACTCATCATGGGTTTTAGTACCCTGTACATCCAACTCATCAGGGGTTTTAGTACCATGTTCATTCAGCTCATCAAGGGCTTCAGTACCCTGTTCATTCACCTCATTATGGGCTTCAATACCCTATTCATTCACCTAATCAAGGGCTTCAATACCATGTTCATTCACATCATTAGGGGCTTTAGTACCCTGTTCATTCAACTCATCAGGGGCTTCAGTACCTTGTTCATCAAAATTGTTGAGGGTTTCTATGTGTTGCACCTCGTCATCTACCCGACCCTCTGTCGAGTCTTTACTTGCACTTGGTGTCAATTCATTTCTTCTTCAACTTATGAAGGAAGAGCGACAAAGATATGTCATCCTCCTTCTCTGCATTTTCTTCATTCACCATAGTACGAGTTTCTGCATCCATGAGAACCGAAAGGTTGTGATATCCAAGTGAAGCTTGGGATGACTCGTCAATCAAAATTGGGGAGTTCGACTGAGTGAAACTTGTCCTCGAAGAGATAGTCCTTCTCTTAGTTGAGGTCCTGGTCACTCTTCTTTTTACTGAGGATAGAGTTTCTTCAATAGATTTCTCCTATGCTTATACCAGTTTGTTCTTTCTTTTTGTCTCACCAAGATGTGGGGTCTCGACTTTTCTCTTCTTGCTTGCACTCTTCCCAGCTAACTCCCCTGCACTTCTTTCTTGAAATTCTTTCAAGAACGCTTCCCAGGTTATTTCCTTCACCTCCAGATCTTTCTTAACTAGGATTTCAATGATCCCGTGATGGTACACTTTATATGAAGCCCGGCTCACACCCCTGCTCTACACTCCTTTCTCCATTTTCTCTAACGTTTGGAGTAGGTAATATGGAAATTGATGAGTTTCCCTGATTCAAAATGCAGGAACAACCTGATATAGTACACAAATGTTAACATGTAACATCCCTCGCAGGTCATAAACTTTTGTAATATGTACAGGAGGTCTTGCCATTTTCCAAGCATGGAGCTCTATGGAAACCCTTTCTTCTAGTCGATTTTGAGCTTCTGATCGACCACAAATCGGCACCATCTTTTCTTTTCAATCCTCTCCTTTTTTAACTATTGTTCCCTTGCGGTTGATAAGCATGTAGCTCATGCTATAGTTTCTTTCATGACCTCAAATTCCAGTGAGCCTACCTTATCTCAGCCTCCCTCAAATGTCTTTGCAAATTCCAGAGCAATGACCATATAAAACTGTTACACTAAAATTTGTCACCATGACTATTTGCAGTTAGTATGGCTCCATCAACTGTCATACTATCCTCCTTGGCAAGTATCATACCTCTGCTCTCCATGTCAAACTTCAAGAAAGAGAGAAAGTCTTTAAAAATCTATTTATCTCTGGGTAAGCAGTTTCTCTCAACCTTACCTGCGTGTACGCAACCCAAGTTCACAATACCTACGTACTTCTATGCTCTGTATGTAAAGGGGTGGGTGCGTACTCCTGTAAAGGTCAAAAGGCGCAACTTTCATCTTAAAAGAGTTACTTGTGGTCATTTCTAGAGCATTCTAGAAGCTTGTTCGACGTCTATTGAGCGCCTCCAGATGGTTCATGTATCCCTATGAAAGAGGAACTTATCCCATCAAGAGAGGAGCTACCCATCCAAAGAGGGGCTTATCCCATTGATGGTGGACCTGATTAACTTCCTCTAGAATATTATAAATACAGGCATTGGGCCAGAAGGAGGGAGGTTGAAAGCTGAATATTCCAAAGGGTAGATGCTGCTGGAATTAGGACTTCCTTGTAGAAGCTTGTGAGGAGATATTCTCATCCTTTCTTGTTTCATTTGGAAGTGGGTGAGCTTATCAAAGTAAAGGAAAACTCTTGCTGGACCCTGGGAGGAACTTGCACAACACCAAGGCTCAGGTTGTAATGGTTTCTTTTGTTTCCTATTAATATAAATAAGTCCATTCTTCTCAATGATTTGTTATTAATGAATTGTTTCATATACTCCTTGGTCTATATGTTGAATATGTTTTATTTTATGGGATATTCAGGTGCTATGTAATCGTTTGATTGTTAGTGAATGCAGGTTTCGAAGTGAAGGAGGAGCTCATCCGGATTGACGAGGCTGGACTACTACAACAGAGTTGGACTACAGGTAGGATCTAAACACTTGATTTCTTGTATGGTAAATGCATGTTTAGAGAAGGATTGCTCTTAATTGTCTTGTTTGTCACTAGAAAGTCTTAGGCTTCTAGGGAGGTTGGTTTTTTCTGCAAGATTAACTCTTTCCGCATGACAATGTCAATGGTTACTTCCCAGTTAACCGACACGATAGCGTAGCCCCCCATGCCTGGGTGCAGACCTTGTACCATGTTGATTCTACGCACACCTTCCTCACTGCATGTTTCCCACACAGACTCATTTAGAGACCCACGCTCTCTTTCAACTATCTAGAGCGTTGAGACTATGCTCCCTATGGCTAGTCAGGTGGTCACACCATTTTTGTGAGACTCCAATTCACCTTCTAGTCTAGTTCGTGGACACTCCTCAATTGCCCTTGCGATAGCCGGCACATCGCATTCTATCCCATGTGGTGCACTCCCCTTGTTAATGCGTTTGGTAAGGTGTGGTCTCAGCCATGGTAGTAGAGTCATGACTTCTCAGCAACAATCATTTAACACAGTGGTATGATCATCTGTATCTTGCCTTATCATCCTTGGTTTATGAATGAGACATGTTTGCATGACCACTTTCTCTAGTCTTTTGATCTCAGCGTCCATCATCATGTTTTTCTTCCTCAATCGTACCCGATTTTCTTTGAGTTCATGAAGTCTAAGGTTCCCTTGTTGAATGGCTTCTTGAATCCTTATATGGTCATCCTCACGTAGCTGTGTGATTTCTTCATCCTGGTTGTCACGCACTGTCATCACTGTGGGGGCTATTACATGTAGATCCCTTTTGGTGTTCCCTTTAGAAACCTCGGGTTCTACTCTGTTTCACACTTTTAGAACCACTTCTGCGCTCAGGTTTTTGCATATGGTCCTATAGGCCCACCAAACCGCTGGCACATAGGTCCCACTCAGTTCGTCTCACCTGGAAAACCTTGTTCAGTACTCCGCGCACCCTATGGAATGCTTCGTCCTAGAGAATTGGTAATGTGCATCACCTTTCCTATTGTTGTAGTTAGTTTCGATTCTCTAAGTTGAGGTTGGGGTGCACTTGTACAACATATGTCTGTGCCCATCAGGAGAGGTGGGCGCGCAAGTCATTCCACCCCATGTGATTGACTTTCATTCGAAGCTGGGGTTTTCCAAAACATAGGCACGTCATCCTTTTGCATCCATGCCAGTCTCTAAAAGTTCCTTGATCCATACCCCACCATCGTGTGGGTGTTGCACGCAGTGCCCACTTTAGCGCATCGAACCCCTGCTGCTCTGGTACCATACTTTCGAACTTGCCCAGAAATTGATCCACCTCTAACAGTCCATCATAAGTTGGCAACTCCCTTGCCTTTGTTGTTACGCAATGTAATGACCTAATCATCATGTTGTAGTTCAGTGTTGTTACTTTGTGCAGTCGATTCTACCATCAATCCATCTCCTCTTCTGAATCCAAAGTGTAGGAGCTTTCATGTTCCCATGAAATCCTTCCATGTGTAGTTGGATTCACCCAATCTTCTCCTTGTATAGTTATCTTGTAGATACAATTGAGATTGTCATCACTATCGTCGTCGTGCACTGGTTTAGTGTATCATGCTCCTTCGACTGTATCCAGTAGTACCACTATGCGTAGTGACTTTTTCTCAAAGACCATTTTGCTCTTCTTTAGATTTATGGCTCGGTTCATATCAGTAGCCTAGTCTATCCCTAGTAGCGCGGGATATGGATTGTTTTCATCGAATATCTCTATCACTTTGAAATCTGCCTGCGCTCTCGCACCTTCAATATCGACTGTCACCCCTTGCAATCTTCCCATAGGAAAAACCTTCTATTAGTTCGCCATTCATAACTGAATAGGGGACCACTGTAATGTGGGTTGGCCTATGTGTTCCCACGTTTGCTTTGTTAGTACATTCGTGTCAGAATCCAGGTTCAGGATTACCCGATCCATTTCGTACTCACCTATTTGCATAGTCAGCCTCATCTCCCTTCCTATGGTTAACACATGCTTTCCCAATTTTCAGACCACGTGCGGTTCTCCTAACCCCGCGCACCTAGTGATAAGTTCTTATAGCCCTTTGACTACCCTGTTGTCATGTAACAGTTTCATGCATGTCTCCAGAAAGGTAGTGAGCATTGAAGGATCCATCCTTGGTTCTAGTTGATCCTTACTACCTGAAGTGGAGGCCTCCGTGAAGCTCTTCTTATCTTCCATGAATGTCTCCTTCGCACGTTCTAAATCAAACTTGGGTTCCTTTATAGGAGCCTTACGAACCCATGCACTTTCTTCTGGCTACTTTCCTTTATCATCTCCCATTTTCATACCGCTCCTGAGCATCATGTTTACATTTGGGTCTTCTTCACGCAGTTCAGACCTCATCATTTGTAAATTCTGGGTCAGAGGGGGCTAGAGTACCCCCTTTTCGTGCATCTTCGTTATCAGCAAAGGAAAATCTTCCACCTCATGATCAAACTGATTAAAGTACCAACATGATATCCTAGTTAGGTTTGTACAATTGTGGGCATAACACCCTGGTCCTCTGCAATTGTAACATATTATTTGTCCACGACCCCTCCCTGGTCCCATTCCTCCTCGACCCCGACCGCGTCCCTGAAACCGAGCGCGCACCATCCCTGCATTTGGGTCGAGGGCTCACATTTCAGCCTGCACCCTGTAGGTAGGATTACGATCCATCATTAGTTCATAGCTTTGGCAAGTGCGTTCATCATGTCCTATCGACCTGTAGAAATTACAAAACAATTGTTGGGACATCTGTGTATACTTCTGCAATAGATGACAATTATCCGTGGTATGTTTTCCTCATATCTGGCAGATTGCACACCATAATGCAGATGTCATGCTCAGCCCTGCCCGTTCCTCCATTCTTAATGGCATTGGCCCTCCTCCTGCCAAGTAGTTCACGATCACTAGACAATGATCTTTGTTGTGGCCCTAGCCTTTGCATTTTATGCACCATACTTCCTCGCGTGCCTCTGGCCAAGGTGCCCTATCCTGTTTCAAAATTTTCATTTCCAGGCTCACATTCTGTAGCTACGCTTGGATCTGTTGGACTCCCAATCCAGGATCTTGTATAGGGGTCTCATGCAACCTCATAGCCATCTCCAACACTTCGGCCTGGGTGGAAAGTTTTTGTTGTGACAATGTCGTCCTTAAGTGTGGAATAAGTGAGGCCACAAACCATGCGTGATGTTGTGCATCCTTTAACATCATGTTTGCTTTGCAGATTGTACTTTTCAGCCTTTGGTCTAGATCCCAAGGGATCTCACCTGGGAGCATCACGATTTCTTTAAACCCGATGATTGATCGCATCTCTGATTTTGACCTGCTAAACTCCCTGTTCAATGTGGTCTGGATCTCTACAATTCCTGTGTTCGGGTGGTCATTAGAATGCTTGATATACCACATTAATGCGTGATCCTGCAGTGCACTCACCAGCATAGCCTTTTTAATATTATCATCCATGATGCCCTGTGCTTCCCATACTACTCTTACCATGAACAAGAATTGGTCCAGGTCTTCATTTCCTACTCCTCTGAACATTGATAGTTTGATTGCACTTGCCATACTGAATTGTAGAGGTGGCGGAGGTGGAGTGGGGGGAGATGGAGGTGAGGGGGGTGAAGTGAGCGGCGATGTGGGTGGGGGTGGTAAACCCAGAATTCGCTGCCTTATCAAACTGACCACACTTCCCGGAGAAACCTTCGTGATCTCTTCCTCGCTTTCCCATGAGGGTAAAATTAGGGGACTATTCTCTAGTTCTTCACTACTTCCACTTCTATAGATCTTTCCATTCCGCGTAGTCCCAAACATTAATTTATTCGCATAACCTATTTTTCACCCAATTGCATCTTAATCCAAGTGTTCAAAGATTTAACATACTTACCTTATGGTCCCTTGAGATAACATCGCTCTGCCTCACTGTAGCTGACGGTCATGACTACCGCGAACTCAGTGACAAATCCTCCTATTATCTAGTAGAGCCAGTGGTCCACAGCTCACACTATCTTATCTTATGAGGCTTCTAGTCCGTGCACCAGTTCCAGAGTCCACACTATTGGTTTGTCGAGCCCATACCTTCCCTGGCTATCTGCTAATCTTGTGATCCACTCATGCAGCTCAGATGGAAAATATGCAAAGAAAATTTCATGGATTTTAGTGTATAAGTAGCGATCCAGCCACTGCTCCTTAGATACTCATGGGTTTCTCTTCTCCTGTGCCACGAACTCGTGATTCTTCTTGTCCAACCACTCTTCAATTCCTTTCATTGTAGGGTTCGAGTGGCACGACATCAAACATCCTTTAAGCAGATCACGGTCCCACCAACGGAACCATTTGTTAGCTTAGCGGGGCCTGACCCAGCTTCATAGGTGATTTAGCCAAGAAAATCCCAGTACTGCTGGCCCTTTCAGCAACAGTCCATGGAGCGTGGACTGAGGTCTCACCGAAAGTAGTATGGGAGGGTGCTAGAACCATGTTTCCGCACCCTTGGGATGTCTAATGGGCTTCTAGAGGTCCACGGTCTCGCCTATCGCTGCGCGCATTTGTGATCTCTTCGGGACCTACGATGTGGCTTCTACACAGCCCTGCCTAAGGCACGACTCGTACAATACTCAAGCTTCTTGCTTATTACCCAATTACTTAGCTTTTGTGTGCTAGATTTATTGTTATTATAGCATATTCATCAACCATAATAGTACGTGCAATACATGAACAAACACAACAATAAAGAAGATAATGTACTACAAATACACAAGAATATGAATCAACTTCTCTTTTATTAATTTCCAATCTTGCTTACAACCTCAACACCACCTTGTGGACTCTACTAGGCCTCTGTGTACTCAGCTACAGAGCCTCTTCCTCCTACTACAACCAAAGACACTTAGACTTCTACTCTAAGCGCGGACCATTCCTTCGCTTTCTTTCCTATCATTGAATTTTTTTAGAACTTAGAGCCTCGCTCTATTTATACAATCCCATGGTCCGCAGACTATGGGTAGACTGACTTTACACTAATTTACAATACAATGCTTAGGGTGGACAACCCTATGACTCAATTGTACACTTCGTGCTCTACGCCTGCAATTCACGGAGTTCTACACCATCTTTGACTGAAACATGGGCTTTGAGCCCCAAAAACCTGCTGTGGGGGGATTCCATGCCCAACATTATGCAAAGGCCAATCTTGTGAATTAAGAAAGTTTCTGAAATGCGATATGACCTAGACCCAGTGGAAGTGCATGATAATTGTTATAACTTGGGTTAAGTCTAGTGCATAATAAAAGGTCACTTTATGAAATAACCATTCATTTAATCAAAATGCGCTTAAAAAAATAAAAGGTATGCATCTCACATCGTATCTCGCAAAATTCTAAATAACTTTGATATAACACATAACCTAAAGTACGATGTTGCAATTTTTGATATTGCGATAATCTTTATCGCAGTCGCATAATCAACATTTCGGACTTTAAAATTCATCAACTTAAACGTTTTTCCTTACACGTTTTCTAAGCGATGACTTAAATGAGTTATAAAATCCATATTAAAATATCTCAATGCATATTTAATAAGTTTTAATGACATTTATGTTTAAAACAACTCAACGTGATTTGATATCTTTCATCTGCATTTTCAAATAAAATCTTCTTCCTTGTCACCTTTTGGAATTGGCTCTATCATTGAATTTTCACTGTCATTTTCACTTTGTGTTTATCTGATAAGCTCCATTTCTTAATTTTAGGGAACCTCTGAAGGAAACAACGTTTGAGAAGATGGAAAATAAGGGAAAATTTACTGCGTCTAAGAAATCAGACATGAAGCCACTCTTCTCTGATACCACCTGTAACAAAGACGGAGGAACCACATCATGGGAATCTATGTATAACCTACTGGAATAAGAGAAACCTAGGCCACTGGAAACTAAGGCAACACCTAATGCAGAAGAATCATCTAACGCTTCCTACTTTGAGGCAGCATGTTCACTTTTACACAGGATAGCTGCAAGACCTAAGATACTACCATACACAAATATGCTAAAATGGGTGATCGATAATGTGAATATCTCAGACAAGACTTTCAGGAATGGGAGGCATGAGCTCATGGGGTCTTTCACATCAGAAAACTTGCACCAAATATACCATCTACCAGAACCTCAAAATCTCTATGAAAAAGCTTTCTTGGAGCATTTTGCAAAAAGAAACGAGGACGCTCCGGACGTTACACAAACCTGGAGGTCAGGCTCAGGCAAATTCAAATGGGAAAAATCCAGAAAAATCCGGTATGCATCCAATTACATCCTTCTTGGCCCCACATAATTTCGCAACTAAGATGATGTGTAGGTTATTTGGTAAAGCTAATAGTATCAAATTTTACATAGGCTGGCTTCCATTAATTGATGCAGTGGTTAACATAATGATTATGAACTAGAGTAAGATTTTATCAGATAATTTAGCAAAGGCTATTAGGAAATATAGGCAAAAGAGAAATATTTCCTCAAGAGATATTCCCCCTTTTTATATGAGCGCTTGTGTGATGGATACCATTTGTTTTTTTTTCTCAATTTCCAAACATGGGTTGGAAGTGGACTATACAGAACCCTCTCCCCATCCATGTATACCAAAATATCTTGTGGGAATCCCAATTCAATGCCCATTTTTACAAAATATACTAGAGTATTATGTTTTCTATTAATAAAACCATTTTTGATAGAATAAACCCCAGGCTTTCTGAAGAAGCCAAGATAGACATCTTTCCAGTCGCAAGATGGTTTGGTGAAGAAACATTCACTTATATCAAAGTTTTTGGGAGCATTGTTTCTCCACATGTCCTCCCATATTATGTTCCAGACAAGCTATTGGCTAGAGAGATAGCTTACTAGACATCACGGGAGTGTGGTTTAACCAAAGCCCAGAGGGAACAAAAGAAATCCATTTGGGAAGACTTCCCATTAAAAATGTGGTGCTTTCGTACTACAAGACTGTGGGCACGTATTAAAAGAAGTAGAGATTATTACATATCTAAAATTGGCCACAGTTCGAGGGTGATAGTATGATCCAAATCAAGTTGCTAAAGACTTTACCACTATGGTTAAAGTCAAACAGTTTACTCATGAAGAGGATGCCTTTGATGACCTCTTTCAAGGAGCCAAAACATTTTCACAAGTCCTACATTTAGCTTCATTACAATTAAGCCGAGATGATATTAATTCTTTTCATGTATATAGGAATAAAATATTGTTAAAGTTCCCATTAGACCTATTACAAATTGAACCAATAAGAGAACTGACTCCTAGCGTGATCCTGGAGGGAAGTTCAAAGGAAAATTCTAATGAAGAAATGCAAGAAAAATTATCTCACGATTCAAAATAGTTAGAACAACAATCTCAAAATGGAGAAGGGAGTCCTAATAAAGATTCTGAGAAAGATATAGAAGGAAATACTGAGGAAATGGCCAAACAAACCTTGGCCAAGAAACAGACAAAGGTTAGTTCCACTTCAGCTCAAACAAGGAAGATTCCAGTCATTGACTTAGACAAGGAATGGGAGAAATAAAATAAGAAGCTCCAAACAGGCACAAATCTTGAGGAAACATCTGATATTCAGACACCCAAATAGACTTAGCACAAAGGAAATTCAAAGACAACAGAACAAGGGGCTACAAGCACTCAAGATATTGAGGTTATTCTAGCTTTTCCCACTTCTGAAATTATCTTGAGAATTAAAGGGATACCTCCATTATATATATTATATAGTCCTACTCATAAGACGATAGTCAAAAGACAACGAAAGACGAGGAAATTAAACACCACGGCTGTTGCAAATCTATAAAATGAATCTGTGGATGTTGTGTGGAAAGACACTCCTACTGACCCATCAGGAAATCTTATGAAGTTGTCATAGTTTATAGGAGCTTATGCCACAAAGACCATTGATAAAGCAACGGAAGTCTGACTTATGCTAAAAGAAAAAGAAGAGAGAATTCTTCTGCTTGAACAACAATTAAACAAGAAAGAACCAATCAACAAGTAGAATAGCAGGTAGCTTCAAAGGGAATTCAAGCAAATGAGGTTACAACACCAAGCAAACATATCAGAAAAGGACTCGCAGATTCACCAAATGCAGGCCATGGTGGATAGATTTAAAGATAATCCTCAAACTTTCAACTTCGTGAAAGAAGCAATCAACCTAAATTTCCTATTAATACATCAAGAAGAAATGTTCTGCCAGAAGATCTCACAGATTAATCCTTACTGTAAGACAAGTGATAAATTGACAAACCAAGTGATTGATATGAGGTTTGAATATGAAGAAATCCATAAAAAGATTTCCAAATTTATTACCTGGCAGGAGTCTGATGAGGGAAGAAATGCTGACCTACCAAAAATAGAAGAATTCCATAAAGAAATTCTATTTATAGATTGGGATACATGTTTTGAAAAAGCAGAAAGGGAGACAATGACAGCAACATGTGAAGCAAGTAGTATAATTGAATCTGTTAATGAAAACCTCCACAATGCCAACCTTGTCAAAGAGTGCATACCAGAATCTATCCCAGATATCAAACAACTGGAACAACAGTAGTGTTACACAACATTTTGTCATTGTCCCTGTACTCCCCGTTCCATGATCTCGGAGGACCTCTACAGTGACCCTCATATGTTTTCCCATCATGAAGAAACTCCCATTCTATCCCTCTTCATGAGTAGAACATTTCCCTTTTGCATCATTTCACAAGAATCTTCCTTTACCCCAATTTACAAGACCAATGCTAATGACCAATTCATCCCCCATGTCAATTTCTAGAGTTTAACACTAGGACTAGTGTCGATCAGTGCTACTAAGCCTTGTCTCAGTCACGATGATCCTCGTTTGGCAAGTTTTTTAAACATGGAGTCAAAGATTCTAGGTCTAGAAGCTTCGTAATGTAAGTCCAGTAAATGGTTGGGCTGGATGGAGCCGAGGAAGTCAATTTGGGTTCCTTTCCCCTATTATGATGGAACAAACCCAATGGATAAGGCCTCTCCCAAGATAAGAGGCACCATCTCCCCTCCATTAATACTATATAAGCCCCTCCTTTCCCAATCTGAACTAGTTTTTGGATATAGTTTTCAATCTTAGTATTTTTGGAGCTTGAATAATTAGCAAGACTTATATAGCTTGTGGGTCCCTAGTTTATGTTTGAGGGAGAATAGTGTGTTTGGCTTGGTTTGAGACAAAAGGGAATAAGCCTTAAAACCTCCATTATCGGGGCTATCCATGAGATGCTAGCAGAAGTGTGGGAACCCAGATACGTCAGAGGAGACCAACAACGTCAAGGCATTGGTTGTAATCTCTTTCTAAACTTATATGAATACAACTATTTATTGATTTACTACATTAAATTGTTATCTTACATTTGATGGCTTAATGTTCCTTGACCTATTAAATAGGCTGAATGCAATTTGTATGCTATCACATTTGTTGTTGTTGTTTGTTTTCTTGTTTTAGGTATTCGAAGGAAGGAAATGAAAAGTAGTTGGAGTAAGGAAGCAGGATCATCACCAAGTGGAATAGTGTTCTAAGAGGTAGGCCCTCTTATTTGATTCTAGCTTAAGGAAGTTTTCCATAGATTGTTTGTTTGTGGCTAGACCCGCTCTCTCAGGCTAGAGGAATTGTTTTTGTATGCATTGAGAATTTACCTGTACCACAAATTGGCGACTCCATTGGGGATCCAATCCTTCTATTTAATTGATTCTCATTTTATGGTTTTGTGTGAACTTTTCTAGTATCACCATTTCCCTTTAGTTTTCTCTGTTGTGCTTGGTTTAATGCTCTGACTCTGAATTTATAGTTGTAGGTCTGGTTTTGGCTATTGAATTTTTTTTCTTGAAATCCTCAATCAATGCTCTTTTTGGCCAAACACTCGCACCGATCAGGCCTATCAGCGCTAGTTGTACTCTGTCGAGTCATTTCGGTCGTGTTGATCAGTGCTAGTTGTTAGTTAGGGAGTCATGTCGATTCCTGTAGGTGAATATCAAGGTTTCTCCTAGATCATAACTAGTGTGTCTTGCCCTCTTAATTTCTATCTCTTAGCTTGTCTTTCCCGTGTTCTCCCTGACTGGAAAGCTTCACTAGCTTGGTTTGTGTGCTTGTTTGGTTTGCCTTCTCTTTACTTGACTTTTTAAGCCTTTTAATGGTTTGTGGCCCTAGAGCATCTAGGTCACCATTCATTCAGTTGTTTGTGTGCTCAGTAAGTCATGTTGTTGGTTAGCTGCTCCTTTGCATTTAGTTTTTTAGTCCTTTTATTGCTTTGATTTCAATTAAATAAGTTTGAAAATTTTCATTTTTTCTTCTCTTGATTAAGTGTCTCCTTTCAGGCATAGATCACATTGCTAGTCTTCTTGTTGATTGAATTGTTGCATCATTAGTTTGGAAGGATTCCCCTTTTCGTGCTTTCCACTTGATTGATGTTGATTGTTATGAAAAAATTTCATTAAAGTGTTTGTGAAAGATTCAATTTATCATTCTATTGAAAATACATAATTTTGTTGAATCAATATGTTACATTAGCTAGCATCATTCAAGACTAGAGTTGCATCATCATTTGCATTTGAAAAGAAATGAATTCTCTTTACTGTTGAAAGGACTAGTTGAAGTGCATTCCATAGGAATATTTAGTGCCTTTAGGAGATTTATTAGTGAAATATTTCATTCTTTGATTGTTGCATTGATTGTGTGTTCTGGAGATCATGTTGATGCTACAGCCTCGGCTAGTGATGGTAAGAAGAAATGGAAGATTAGATTTCCCTATAGGTTGTGTGAAGGAGGGCACCTTCTTCACCTTTGTCCTCTTATGCATAAAGCGTCCAAAGTTTTGGAAAACCTTACATCTCCTTAGGCCCAACTCCCTATTGGTTATCAAAGGCTTTCTTCTGACCCTCTCTTAGTTGGTACAGAGATTGACTTGGATTCATCTCTTTCCCATGCTACTCTTCCTGAGCATGACTCTCTTGTGTCTATTTCCGACCAACCATTGGTCGAAAAGAGTGTTGACTTGGCTCTGCCTCCAGTTCTTTACTCTATCCTGGAAGAGATTTGTGATCATACTACTACGGTTCTTCTCATCTCCTCAGATTCTCATGAATCAAAGAGTGATCCTCCCATCCTGGTTTTTCTAGAGAGTCCTTCTCCTATTCTTGTAGAGCATGGGGGCAATCATATTATACCCCCACCAAGTAGTTATGTCATCTCTTTCGATTGGATTCCATTGACTGCTTTTCGCCTTCCATCATATGTTCCTTTTTAGATCACAGTACAAGCCTATAATATGGTAGTACATGGCACTATATTAGATGAAGGTGCATCTATTAGCATAATGTATTTTACTACTTGGCAAGCTTTGGGTTCCACACGGCTTGTGTCTGTCACCCAGAATCTATTGGCTTTCAACAGAGGGACTAGTCAACCCTTAGGGGTCCTTCCACAGTTCCCTATTACTTTGGCAGGGAAGATTGTCTATATAGACATGATGTCAGTCTATTGTGGCCACCAACAACCCCCCTTCTTATTTAGTGT
Source organism: Pinus taeda (assembly GCA_000404065.3). Classification (NCBI taxonomy): domain Eukaryota; kingdom Viridiplantae; phylum Streptophyta; class Pinopsida; order Pinales; family Pinaceae; genus Pinus; species Pinus taeda. The sequence continues at coordinate 140,715 of APFE030140229.1, forward strand.
TATTACTAATACTAAATAAGTGGGGACCCTTAGTCAAAAAATTTAAAAAATGAATTAGTGCTTGTATTTCCTTTTCAATAAAACTTACCATCATAAACTTAGGAAAATACCTTTGAAAAATCTAAAAATCTTAAGTTTCTTGATGAGGAAAGATAAAATCAATCCTTAAGAAATATCGCATCGTGAAAAGGATAATACGATGCCTTCTTACAAGCCAAACTCTAAGATTGCGAGATTACGATGCGAGATTACATATTAAAAATAATATATATCGCATCGCATGCCTTAAAATGCACTTACGCTAAAAAACCACAAAAAACACCGATATGTGATGATGCATATCACAAAATCGCACCTCGCAAGAAATACATTAACACAAAATGGTCATATACTGTGATTATGCGATATTGCGATGTCACGATATCGCGATAGAGTGACAGAGCGATCTTATGATAGAGCATCACAATGATATTGCGATATTGCGATCTTGCGATAATGTGATACAACGATCTACGATATTGCAAAGCAAATCGTAAAATCGCTCTATCGCAAAATCTTTCGGCTCACTGTTCGAGAACACTTTTTTCCATAAAACGAGACCTGGTTATGCGCTTTAATGCTAATTAATGAGGTAGTTGCTAGTTGTTAATGAAATATGGTTTTTTCTTTATCAAGAAGCCAGTTCATGTAAGGTGAGATACTTTTGCATGTTTTCGGCATTTAAAGCTTTCCCATCACTGTTCCTTACCATTACTCTCACCTCACTTACTGCAGGAACGAAGAACAAAGAACTATACAAAGCAGTATACAGGAAACTATGGGGAAGAAAGCCAAGGCTCTGATGTCTGAAGATAAAGAAATGGCGCCCTTGTACACAGACACCACATGCAAGAGAGAAGCGGGTATTACCACTTTGGAAGGCATGTATAATCTACTTGAAGAAGAGAATCCCAAGGTAATAGAGTTTATGGCTACTACGGGCTCACAGAGTTCTTTTGAGGCATCAGTTGCAAATTTAACTTGTTCATCCTTGCACCGGATAGCAGCGAGGCCCAAAATTATCCCCTACATAGATATGGTTAAATGGGAACTAGACAACGTTGACATTAAAAACAGACAGTTTAAGACTCAGGGTCAGGAACTTAGGGAATCATTATCTTCACAAAATGTGAGCTTTACATCCACTAAAAGAAAACACGCAAGAGGCGAAAATCGCACCAAGGAAGCCCAGATCAAGAAACGGAGGCAGCGCTGGGTAAAACTTCTTGAAATGGAAAGCTTCTAATTGCTCAGCTACCTATAAGCTCCAAAAATTCAGAAAGAGTATGTTAAAGAAAAACACTGAAGGTAAAAGGTAAAACTTGAATCCGAAAATCAGTGGTAATGGTCAGAAATATCCTCAAAGTATTTAGTGAAACCACACAACCAGTATATGACTCCCAAAATCCTCATCAATTATGCCGAAAAGATGGCACCAGCTCTTGTTGATTCCGTTTTTGCAGCACAAGTAAAGGTTGAAGTCGGCCAACCGACTCTTCTCAAGCAAATGCTAAATGCTTGTGATTTGAAGGAGCAGATACAGAAATAGTTAAATTTTAGATTTAATTTTAGAAATAGTTTTGTTTTATTTTTGCCTAGAGAAAGGACGGTCATTTAAACCGTATCCTATATTTTTGTAATAAGTTATTTTTAGATGTAGTTAGTAGTATTTAAAACATTTTCATGCATTTAGAGAAGGGTCCAGAAATTTATCAAAAACTTGTCCTCAGAACATGCACTTTTGCACCCTCCGAGGAGGTTTTGATGAATGAATGGAACATGATTTATTGATTTTTGCATTTAATATATGCTACTGATGTTGCACTTCTGTACTCTTAGTGGATGCTGGATTAAGAAGAGATAAATCATTATCGCTTGAAGCTCATGAGTAGAACTAGTTATAAATGGTACTTCTATCTCTTAACTGTTTCTATCTTTTGTGTTAAAGTGACATTCAAGTTCAGTTGTTTATATATTAATGTGTGAATGCCTGAGTTATCATTTGGCACTTTTGTACGGTGATAGCTATTTATTTATGCTTAATGTATGAGTAGCT
>APFE030140229.1:150507-205539 GCA_000404065.3 Pinus taeda
TTGTGAGGGATATGATAGAAGAAAAAAAGGTGTTGCTGGTAAAGGTGGACACTTTGAAGAATATTATAGATGCATTGACAAAATCTATGAGCTTTGAGAAGTTCTCCTAGTGTAGAGAAACAATGGGAATTTCAGGGTTGGAAAAATGACTAAGCTCTCCTATGGCCTCCTGTGGCCTCCTGTGGAAGAAAAAAACAAGTGGGAGAATGTTGGGTTGTGTTATATTCTTTCCACGTAGTTAACAGGGGGTTTGAGTTGTACCCATAACCCCACTTTGTGGGGTCTGAGGCAGCACCCCAGAAAATTTTGGTTTTCGACCCTATGTTAGGTTGGGCAGACCCACCTATGGTTTTGTGCATGATTTTGGCACACGTTTTTTTGGACGCGATGGTTTTCGGTCCATGGTATTGGGCACGATGGTTTTCAGTCCATGGTATTGGATGCTTTGGCATGTATAAATATGTATTGTAACATTGAAAGGAACATAATGAAAATCAAGCTGGTAGTCCCGGTTTCGGGATCCAGGGGAAATCTCTGTGTATATGTGTTTTATGTGTTATGCTCTCGCATTGTTTATTTTATGTGTTTTAGAATTCCTATGCAGGTAATTTCTGTACAGGGTTAAAACATACAGTCTAGAAATTCATCAATCCATGGGGTTGGATACCATATTCTAGAAAGTAATATTATTCATCACGTGATAGTCAATACAGAGTCTCCAGGTCTTGTCCTTCTTCTGTACCAACATGATCGAGCTCCCATAGGGTGATGATGTTGGCTTGGTATTTTCTTTCTACAACAGCTCCTAAATCTACCTCTTGATTTCATCATTCTCCAAAATGTGTCGATAGATCGATCCGTTGGGTAGCGACATGCTCGGGGTCAGATCGATGAAGTGCTTGACCTGACAATGTAGGGTTACCAATGTGGGTGAGGTGAAGATGTCCTTGTACTCCTCCATGACCTTGTCCATCTATTGCTATCGTGCAAAGGAGCCCTATCTAGAGGCCATGGATTTGGCCACAATCTTATTCTTGACCTAAGGGCAAATCATGAGGAAGAAAAATTTCCTGGTCTGGGAAAGGATCTTACTACATTACTTCACAGAGATCAAAGAGATGGTGGTAGGTAGTGCTACCTCTGGTATCCTATATAACTTATCTCCTAAAGTAATAATAATAGTGTAAGGCGTAGAATCATACATAACATGATGCTTCCAAAAGTATGGTTGGCCTAATAATACATCACATACTTCAAGAGGAGCATCATCACACAATACCTCTTTTGTGAAGGGCTTGATGTTGTAGGGAAAGAGACAATGTTGGCTGACGCGAAGATCTTGTCTTTAGTGAAGCCACCTGATGATGTATGGTTGCGGGTGTGGTGTGATCGGTAGGCCACCCCACTTCACGGCCTCTGTTGAAATGAGGTTCTTTTGGATCTTGTTTTCGATAATGAATTGCAACGATGAACCCTTCACCCACATCTATGGTTGGAAGAGACGATGCCCCTCCTTTGGATCTTCAGGCTCAATCTTCTGGATCTTGGTGGTGGAAATGGTAGCACTGGGCTCTGCATCAATAATATTCTTCACTTTGCCATTACCCTTTTTAGGTTCTGACTCAGAGTCGAAACATGCATTTGATTCAGAAGCCTTCATCTTGGCCACCAGTGGTTGCTTGGCTTGACACTCACTTGTGTTGTGAGTAGGGCTCTTATGGAACTCACACCATTTTCATATGTCCTTATTTGTCTTCATGGTGTTGTTTTTTACTTGTGGCTTCGACGGGTTGCCTTAGATCACACCACCTTGGCTTTGTCCTTTGTTTTCAATTTGGGGGCGCCTTTCCCTTGCTTCAGATTCACAAATACAAAGTATCGCTTCTTCTGTTTAAATTTCTACTCGATCTTGACAGTGTATCGATAGGCGACACTAAGCAAGGAGATGTCTAGGAACTCCATATCATCCTAGATGTACTTGTGTAGATAGTCGCATTACTTGAGTACCAAATTCCACTCAAAATCCTTGATACCCAACTTTGTGCGAAGGGTAAGAAAAATATTTGTGAATTTCAGCACGTCTTGGTCCCTTCCCTACTACAGCGTGGTCCACTTTATGTTATTTTCTTCATAGCTCTTTACAAGGTAATATTGTTCCTTGATGGCGTCTCAGAAAGAATTCAAAGTGGATGCAGCTAAAAACAATGAGGTTTCTCACTCATCCATCTGTTCACAATAGGTTTACCACTAGTCCTTAGCATGAGGGGTGGCTTTGAGGAGTGCAAAAGTAATATTTTCCCGATTGGAAAAATCATGAACCGAAAAACATCCTTCCAACATATTTAACCATCTATCTATGGCATTTGCATCTATCTAGCCTTCAAATATGGGAATGTCAAAGTTAACTTGTACCTTAAAGGGAGTGGCACCTCTAAAGTGGTTGTTGAATGAAGATGTGTCGCCTGTCGGTAGCCATTAAAAAATTTGGACAAAGTTCTCCTTCATCGCATTCCTTTATCGCTTGAGGGCTTCTTCAAGCAATATTTTGAAAGGATCTTGTTGTCACAAAATCATACACTAAAGGCTGCTACTTAGTGAGATCTCATGCAACTATTTCAAACCAGGCTTTAGACTAAGGTTTAGCCTTCCTTAGTCAGAGAGGGCTCTCTCACAGATTTCTGATATGCATTTAAGTACAAAAAGATGGCTAACTCTTTAAAACAGTGAATAAATTTTAAGCTAGTTGGAACAACAAAATCAAGGCTTTTCCCATTGGGTTCATGGAGTCATACATTTCTATAGTAAACGAGCAACTACTGAATCATAGAAACCAAGGCATATAATGTCTCACTGTTCAAAACATCTACCAAGAAGGACTTCAACTCAACAAGACATACACAGGAAGTCTGAGCATCAATGATGAATTCAGAGTGATTGCATGTCTAGTGAACTGTAAAACAAGATGAATAGAACCAAAACCACATACATTCTGAACATTTGAGACACAAGATGAATCTTGGGAAGAAACAATATGCTTTCTATTACTGTGAAGAAAACTTACATAGATCAATATGAAAACTCTGTCTTTTTGATAAAAATCTCCAACCCTTTTTACATCAGAGTTTTTCCTATATATAGGAAAACAAAGCTAGGCTACTTGAGTCTCCTCCTCCAGCATGAGGGGATCTCGAAAACCTATGATTAAACTTTATCAATATCTAAACAAACTTATTAAATACAAAGGTATTATGCTTTCAATACATAGAGTCCTATTCTTATTCAAACTCTAATTCTATCTCCTCGTATGCATGATTCTCTCTTGATCTTTGACACTTGTGCTATTTCTGTAGTGGCTGAAATGTTTTTGAAAGGCATTCACTGAACGGGCTGCCTTGGATTCCAACTGTGTTGATGACTCAACATTTGGTGAAGATATGTGCCCTGTTTTCACGGTCCCTGCTTTCCTTAATCTGCTCGGATATATAACAGCATGTTTGAAGCCTTTAATAACCCCTGGTATGTACTGCTGCCATGTTGCTGATGTGTTGTAGGCGGGATTGCTGGACATGTGTCTCTCTTTTCAAAAATAACTTCCCGCTCATGATAACAAACTCAAACTGTCTGTTCTGCGTTTAAAATCAATACCTACAGCAGTTTCGTAGCGCGCTACGAAACTGCTGTTTTATTTAAAACAGTTTGCCTTTTGTCCTGACCAGAATCTGAGAAAATCCGAATCTCATTTCATCCTTCATCCCTTTGTAAAAGGCATCAGAGAATCCAGACATGACTCGACAAGCACTCTGATATTCTTCAGAATCTGGATCATAGCATGCAAGAAGAAATGGACTGAACCACCCATCTTTTCTTCCATTTCCATGCCATGCACCGATTGGAACTAAATCAAGAGTCTCATGCAAACCTTTAGCCAAGAATCAGAGCGCTTTGATGGGGCATACTCAGAACTATCATCAAGAGCTTTGACCATAATTCCCTCACATGAGGATGAAATAGCTTCTGCTAGAAATTCATCAACCTTGTTCACTGTCAATGTAGAACTCAGGTATGCTTCATCAGCTTCAACAATTATCTCATTTACAAAACCTAGGTATCCTGGTTTTGCATTGCAGAATAGTTCCCCTAGACATTTTCGCCTTTCACGGAGAGGAAGTGCAACCAATTGTTCCCCATTTGCAAACATCAAATCGAAGATGAAGATGCAAACATCGACCTTGATGTTCTGAGACTGAATAGAAGACCCATTTCTCCCTTTTTCACGTGAAGCTAAATGTTGGAAAGCCAATATCTTATTTCCATTATTTCTGTCAACAGCCACCACCTCAGCATCCAAGACAAAATTATTTGTCGTTGACTTTAATGATGAAAGAATTATCTCAATCACATCAGGAAATCTGGAGGTTGAATCTTCCAAGTTGCGAGAAAATATCTGTATTGTACCATCGGTTAGCATGTGAACTTGAGCTCGTTGACCGTCATACTTGTATTCACATGTGAAAGCCTTCCCTTGAAAATGTTTTAACACCTCAGGAACACCATTTGTTATTTTTGCTAGCATAGGTTTGATAGGAACACCAGGTGAAATCGATATAGTTGTTGACAAAAGATCTATTCCCTTGTTCATGATGGTAGGAACCAGGATATTCAAATTGGGGAGAATATTATAAGCGTCCATAGCTGCTATTGATGCTTGTTGTAGTTGTGTTCTCAAGTTGTCTGAAACTCCTTCCTGTAGGCAAGCAGCTGAGGAATTTAATATTACAGCTTGTGCCAATGCTGGTAAAACAGTTCTCATCATGGCTCCAATGTGCATATTCCTAACCAGAGTTCGAACAATAAACTTTGTCTCTTTCTCTCTACAAGAGCGTAACAGGCTGAGAATCACAGACTTCTTTCGAACACTACTTCCACTTCCTGCTTCCTTGCTTATTTGTTGTAAAGCAGTGAAAACTTGACGAATTATGAGAGGACGTGGAATTGTGAGCAAGGATTGTGTTTGTCGACATGCTTTAGCCACGTCACCAAGGTCACCCTTGCTGTTGTGCATTTCTCTCCGCTTAGCTTTTTGTGTCCCAAAAGACTCTTCAATTGCTGCTAACATTGTGCTACCACCTAGATTTAGATCCACATTCTCATAATCAGGGGCAATCCAATTAGTACAGAGGTATATAGCAGGCAATACATCCTCTGGTGACAAAGCAAGCAAGCTTCGAAACATATTGCACAGCATGACAGTGGTCTTCAGTTTACCACTTTCTTGTTCAACCAAATCAAAAGTCCATGCTAAGTGTAAGTAGGGTGCTGATTCTCCTGTACACCAACATGCTTCCAAGTATGTGTAATGTGTTAACATTTTCTATGCTCCCTTGAGAACCTTGAGTTGATCGCTCCTGCAACTGTTTTTGGAGGTTAACCATTGCACCAGTGCCCATTCCATTGAAAGATGAAGGGCTTGATTTAGAGGAATCTTGGCCATTTCCTGTCCTATTTGGTACACTGCCATCTCGAGAGATCTTTGAATCTTGTTGTCTGGGTAAGCTATTTGCTGTACTGCTTCCAGATGACAAAAACTCTGCCGAGTCCGAGCTATGCCGTGAAGTTGCAGGTGAAGAAGCTCCATCCTTTGTCTGTTGAAAACCATAACCCAAGTGACTGCCAGATGAGGATCCAACACTGCCAGCAAGTATATGATCAGAACCTTCAGATTTATTATCGGTATCATCTGAAACAGAATTCTGATCATCCTGTTCAATGGCACCTTCTTTACGTCGTTCGAACTTTCTGGATCCTGCTCTTGGATTAAGGCACTGAATTTTGACACTCAAAATAATTCCATGATTACACTTCTTCAGTGGCAGAGAAATAGAAACTGGAAACTTTGAACTCACGTAGTCACCCAAGTTTATTGTAGCTTCTCCAAGAACACCTGAGCGAGCAGATCCCATTGAAACAACAAACTTGAACAGTTTTTCCTCGAGCCCTTTTGATGCATCATCTCGCAGAATTTGGCTGAAGCACTGCTTTCCCTTAATTTAAGTCGAAAATGCTCAGGATTCTTTCGACTTTTTTTCGTCGTCCCTGGGCATCATTAAAGAGGGGTTTGCATCTACATGGATCTGGCGCGACCGCCATGAAAAATAATTAAGAATGAAGACTTTTGCATCTCTGTAATGTCTCTGTACAAAGAAGTCCCTTTCTACCATCCGCCTCCCTCAATTGCTCTGCCACTCGTTTCAAATGTTGGAAAAGAAACATTGCATGAGACATAGCCTCCCTTTGCGTCTGTTCTCTTTGTATTAATTCCTCTTCTATTCGGGTACCAGCTGTCCCATCCTTTAAGCCATCGTGGACACCTTTCAAGGAGAAAATACTTGGTTGCATTTGTCAGCTGCCACGGATTTTGTAGGACCAACCGTGGAACCTCATGGCGAATCCTTAAGTTTTTTGTGTTCAAATATCTTAAAACATGTACAACTTGCATCAACACCATGCACAGTCAAGGAAACAAAGTCTAAATTCCACTCACAGGCTGAACAACAAAACCCAAACAAACTGTCCCAAGACCCTGTATAAAACCAATAATGCCATTTTCTCTGGCACTTGCCCAGGGTTTGGTCGGCGCTCCAGATAAAGATATAAAATTGCTTTTGCATTTGACCCCGCAATCAACTTTCCATTAATACATGCAGATTGTAAACAGAACCCTTTGTCCCCTTCTCAGTAACAACTTTTGACAAACAAATGAACTGCTATGAACAATTTAAAAATTTTCCTTGAGTGATAACAGTAGGCTCACTGGAATTTGAGGTCATGAAAGAATCTATAGCATGAGCTACATGCTTATCAACCGCAAGGGAACAATAGTTCAAAAAGTAGAGGATTGAAAAGAAAATATGGTGCCGATTTGTGGTCGATCAGAAGCTAAAAATCGACTGGAATAAAGGGTTTCCATAGAGCTCCATGCTTGGAAAATGGAAAGACCTCCTGTACATATTACAAAAGTTTATGACCTGTGAGGGATGTTACATGTTAACGTTTTTGTACTATATTAGGTTGTTCCTGCATTTTGAATCAGGGAAACTCATCAATTTCCCTATTACCTACTCCAAACGTTAGAGAAAATGGCGAAAGGAGTGTAGAGCAGGGGTGCGAGCCGGGCTTCATATAAAGTGTACCATCACGGGCTCATTGAAATCATAGTTAAGAAAGAGCTAGAGGTGAAGGAAATAACCCGGGAAGCGTTCTGTGATATAGTACACAAACGTTAACATGTAACATCCCTCACAGGTCATAAACTTTTGTAATATGTACAGGAGGTCTTGCCATTTTCCAAGCATGGAGCTCTATGGAAACCCTTTCTTCCAGTCGATTTTGAGCTTCTGATCGACCACAAATCGGCACCATATTTTCTTGACTTTTCTCTTCTTGCTTGCACTCTTCCCAGCTAACTCCCCTGCACTTCTTTCTTGAAATTCTTTCAAGAACGCTTCCCGGGTTATTTCCTTCACGTCCAGCTCTTTCTTAACTAGGAATTCAATGAGCCCGTGATGGTACACTTTATATGAAGCCTGCTTCGCACCCCTGCTCTACACTCCTTTTGCCATTTTCTCTAACGTTTGGAGTAGGTAATAGGGAAATTGATGAGTTTCCCTGATTCAAAATGCAGGAACAACCTGATATAGTACACAAACGTTAACATGTAACATCCCTCACAGTTCATAAACTTTTGTAATATGTACAGGAGGTCTTTCCATTTTCCAAGCATGGAGCTCTATGGAAACCCTTTCTTCCAGTCAATTTTAAGCAAGAAGGAAATTAAGATTTAAACCATGTTTCTGCAAATAAACAAAGTTAACACACATCTTTAAGATAACGAAAGCAAGAGGGTAAACGAGTTGGGTTGGCTGGGCCCTAGCCAACCAGCGCATTTCTCGTTTTAGGAAACGAAAATCTTAAACACGTTAATAACACATCAATGAAGAAATAAAACGCAGAATTAGAAAATCATGGCGCAACTCCTTGTATTAATTCCAATCAACAAATATACATTATGAGTTAAAGTCCAGCCCAAAACGAGGGCGACAACGAGATTACAAATTAACCAAAAATTAACAATGTTATTGCTACCACTCGCTAACCTAGTTCCATATGAGAGGTATACTTTATACAACCCTTTGGCCTATGGCCATAATAAAAAATTACACAGTCGCTCCAAATTGAGCCTTTCAGCTGAAACAAAATAACAAACAAAATTGCAAAAATAATACAATGCCTATAATAAGCTACAAACTAATCGTTGGTCATAGACCTTATCCTCGGCCATATCCCTGACTATCCTCCACTTGAGTTCAACTCCGGATGAACGAAACCGAACTGGACGATGTGGACCAAGATGCCCGCGTGAATTGATCGAGCTACTGCAGAGATCACGAAATGGATAATTTCTAGCGGTGCAGGAATCTACCTGCACTAGATCAAGCTAGTATAATTATTAAAATTTTAGCTTATCAAACACTTTAGGAAAGTAAACATAAGTTACAGGAAATATTAAATGCACAAAATCTATTTAAAATGATTAGTTAAGCACCTAATAAACCTTAAACATGAAATATGAAGTTTATGTAGGAATAGACAGTATTCTTAGACTAGTGCAGGAATGAGGAGGTTTATGGAGATAAACAGAGGTTAATGATTGTAGTTTTGTAATAGGAAGGGGGTAAAAATAAAGAATTTCGGCCTACCAACATGGTGATATATTTGACCTTTCCTTAGTCAATCAAGACAATTTTATAATTATATGTTAGGAGAGCCATGGCACCCTCAATAACAAAAAATGTCACATAATGTTAAGTAAAGGTATAACACTAGGGCATCACATCTCATCAGAAGGAGTTCAAATGGACTGGACAAAGATAAAGGTAATACTAAATTTCTTATCCCATGAACACATAAGGAGGTATTGTTGTGAAGACAATCCCTTCTACGAATAGAAGCGATCTCTCTAGTCCGATGATAGGATCTAGCAACAAACCAGACAAACAAGTGCATGCTTTCTTAGTTTATGTTGGAAAATGCAAAGTAAGATAGATAATATACCCCACTCTGATGCTAAGGGCTCATTGGTTTCATTCTCAGCTTTCTCGCTTCAAGGTTCAATCCTCTTTACACAGTCACACATGAGTACCTGCAAGGAAGATCAAACAAGAGAGACAAAAGCATACATACCATAGTTCACTCTAACATAAACTACATGAAAGATCAAGGAGCATCATGCTAAATGAATAATTATTATACACTTATGGAAAGTAAACACCATATGTATTTATTAATAGAAATGAGGGAAGCATACAACCATAGGTGCCTTGATGTTGGAAGCCTCCTTTTGTGGTGGATTTCCAAGTCCAAGACAAGACCATTTAGGAACTCCTTCTCCTTAGTTAGATGGGCAACATTTAGGCATAGTTTTAGCATAGGAATGCAATGAAGCAATGACCAACCATTTTGGTATAGAAGGGACTTGATTTATAGGAAAGGAGAGGGAGCTAGGGATTCATAAAAAAGGGAGGAAGGTCCACATCTCAAGGGGAAGATCCCTAAAGGTAGGATCAAGGACTCAAAATGGGAGAACTCGACCATATCCTCATTCAACAATATTTATCTTGTCCTTCTCAAGGCTTCTGGTAGGAAAAGCTTCTCCTCCACTTCAGGAAAAACTACCAGAAGAGGTTCAGAAAGGGTTTTCCTATCAAAAGTCATGCTGGCAATGCTAGGTAAACATGTTGCAACAAGCCATCAACACATGCAAGCAATAATGTTAAGTGCCTTGATCCTGAAAACTAGGGTTTCAGGCAAATTTCTCCAAAATTCTCTCAGAGCATATTTTCTTCTCTTCTTCAGGGATGTTTATGTATGTGTTTCATGGTGAGTACACTGACAACTTTTGTCATTTGACACTTCAGGATACAGGATAGGAACTGTGAAAAAATACTATGTAACAGGTATAGTGTTCTCTAAGACATGTTGGTTATTATCATTGTTTCATAAATAATTTTCACAAATAGCTCACCCCTTGTTTTCTTTTCTTAGTAAAAATGTTGAATTTGTGTGAGTAGAGAGTTGCTAGTGTGACTTTGAAGAACTGAAGTTTAGAGTCCAACTCTCTTGTTTTGATAGTACCTAATTGGTCCCTCCCATTTCACATATATATGGATGCATTATGAACTTTCATTGGATCTATCCTAGGACAATAAGAAGTAAATGTTCCATATGCAATTTACTTTATCAACAAAAATATCTCACCCGCAATTTAATTATACAGTGATAGAAAAATAGTTCCTTGTGGTAATATTTTCCATTAACAATTTTTGGCGTTATATAATAGGTTATCTAGTAATTTTGCACAGTAACCATGGTGTCTTAAAGTATTTCATGAATAAAACAATCACAAACAATAAATTAAATAAGTGGTTCTAATTATTGCAAGAAATTGACATAACCATCCTAAACAACGTTACCATGGAAGGACAAAGTAGTGGCTTATTTTATTTCAATATTGACAAGAAAAGAGAATGATCCTCCAGTAGAAGATTATTTCCCTTATGAGCATATTTTTGCAATGTTTACTAACTCTCTTTATTTAGTGCATATTTCTAATTAATTGGATACGTGAAAACTTCCACATCACTTATCTCCAAAAGAGTGGAAACATATCAGTAGGAAAAGTTGGAAATTCTCATGGATTGATAGTTTCCTCTTCTACATAGGACCAAACCTTATTATTTGGAGATGTATACAAGTAGATGTGATCTTCGAGATATTTAAGTCTTACCATGATGGCTATTGTGGGGGCCACTTTTCAAAGAAGAGGATTGGGTACAAAGTACTTCATCAGGGGTATTAATGACCCACTATAGAAATGCCAAGAAATATGTGAAGAGGTTACAACTCTCAACACATGGAAAGACTGATGCAACCAAATGAGATGTCATTATAGCCATAGCTAGTACTACATGCCTTTGACAAATGGGCCCTTTATTTTGTTTGACTAATCAATCCTCCTTCTTTTCATAAATCTTTACATCAGAGTAAGTAAAAATTATGTCACAAAATCGATGGAATCCAAGGCACTCCCAGCCACAACTGAGAAAGAGATAGTCAAGTTTCTTCAAAGTATATCTTCATCGAGTTTGGCATAACTTAAGGGATAGTTACCGATGGAGGAGCTTAGTTCACTTCAAGTCTCATTAAAGATCTAATGGATACAATAGGATCAAGCACAAGGTCACAAAAGAATACCATTCACAAGCCAATGGACATGTGGAAGGGATTAATAAAATTGTTGATTATATTATCATCAGGACTGCCATACTACACCTCAAGTATTGAGTTGAAAAACTCCCTAAATATCCATGGGCCTACCCAACAACTTGGAGGACTACTACTAGTTACACTCGCTACAAATTCATAATGGGAAGAGTTCTTTCTCCATTTGAGACAGGGATATAGACACTTAGAACAAAAATTCAACTTGGAATAGGCTTTCCCAAAGATCATAAGTAGAAACTCCTTTATTTAATGAGTTGGACGAACTTCAACAAGTTGTATTACATCAAAGATCAATGATACAAATCAAATATCTTGATGGCATGATCAATTCATCAAGAAGAATAAATTTAAATTTGGATATTGATATCTATTATTTGATTCTAATTTTAAAGATTTAAGAGGAAAGGTCCACATTCGATGGCTTATACCTTATAGGATTGACATTTTATATGATAACGGAGGCATTAAATTTTTTACCATTTATGAAGAGAGAATACCCCTAATGGAAAAGGGACACATGTTTTAGTTATATGATAGACCCCTATCAAATGAAGCCTTCTTGACAAAAGCTAGTGATGGATGGATAGATAACAGCTTGGAGATTTTCCATAAGGGGAAGATCCATATCAAATGAGACATTCTCACTTTCCATTCTTTCCAAAAAAAATACATAATAAATCCCATGTATGAAATCCCTTAGGGGCATAACCTAGGCACGTGTTATGTGAAAACCAACCTAGGGTGCTTCATGAGGGGATACAAAAATCAAATCAAGTAAATGACCATTTTGGTTATGAGACTAATGGACTAATCTTGTTTTCTAGGACATACAAGGGAGGAATCTGCCATTGCTGCAACTCAAGTGTCAAAACTCCATTACTACAAATTGAGTGTCGAGTGTCACAACTCCATTACTGCAACTCAATTACTACACTCTTGTAACACAATTGTCGCAACTCCAATGTTGCAACTCAAGTGTTCCAGCTCCATTACTAAAACTCCATTACTAGAACTCCATTGCTCCAATCTATTTGCTACAACTCCATTACTGTGATTTCATTCATTGATTTGGATGGAAACAAAACCTACTATGACACCATAATTGGATCAAGCTACAACTTTGGCTCAATGGCTAAAGTGTTGCAAATACCATGCCAACTAGAATTCTAGTTGTCATTTTTGGGCCAATGCCATAACATGATGAAGGTACAAGACATAATGACTATGCCGCCAACCTAGAAGGAAGTGGCCATTGATGGTAAGCTAGAAGGTACATTTCATAAGTGCATATTTAATGGCATTGATTTGGCATAAAATGACCTGACCAATGATTTTATCGCATGCATCATTAACATTGACATCAACCTATGGCATAATCCCACTATCTAATAATCATTCCCTTGCCATTATTGAAACCCAAAACCACCAACCCCTTGTTAAACTACTGATTTCACCTTGTAGCCACAAAAAAATGAATTCAGAGAAGAGAAAAAAAATGGGAGGCTCATTGAATCAAGGTGATACCATAAATACAATGTTATTGTAGGAATATGACCCCATTTGAGGTATTTTCTTGAATGTGATATTGATTGAGTATGTTCACAGTCTCCACCGATATGATGATGACATGGCACTTGAAGTTTCCTTAAATTTCAAGGACTACATCTCAGTGGTAGGAGTGACGATATTGTAGGTGAATTAAAACATCATGGTAGAGGTTACAATGCTACCTCAAAGTAGGGGGAAATGGCACTACAAGAGAAGGCCAAAACCAGAAATCATAGAACAATTTATTGAGCTTAGTGAGGGTTGGGTTAAGAAAGGCACTGGATTTGACAGGATATCATTTCCAAATCCTTGGGGAGATGTAGCCATTGTAGTGCAGAGTTATTTCACATGTAAGGGTCACCATGGGGTAGTTTACTTGTAGCATTTGATGTTGTTGGACCACCTAAGGCATGGAAAGTTTATCAACATGACTTTTTTCCTTTAGAGAACATTTCAAACCATGAAAAAACTTGTTCATAGGACCAAGTAGCCAAAGGATTCCCTTTCACATAAAAACCTGATAAAACTTCTGGTGGATAGTGCACTACACAAGGTATCCCATGTATGGAGTGGCATATCAAGGGTACTAGTTGAGGAAGTAGTTTCTACAACTCTATCTCACATTATAGCTACTACAAATCTGGCTGAAACTACAACTAATGTAAATCCACCTAAAGTAAGCCCTAATATAAGCCTCAAGGCTATTAAATGTTGCAAATATAATGGTTGAGACTGCTCTAATTCTCAAGGTTGAAATTGTTGTGACTCCTAAAGTTGAGGAATAACCTATTGCAACTCTCAAAGAAGAAGAGGTCCATGTTGCAACTCTTCTGGTGGAAGAAGACCCTTCTACAACTCCAAAACAAGAAGAAGCTACCCATGAAAGTGATATGGATATTATTTAAAGGAATTTTCCAACGAAGAGGCTGAGCCAAATGAAAAAGAGGCCTACTATGTGGCAACTCATAAGAGGAAGAGGAAAATACACCAAAGAGCTAACCCCACATGTTGTGACCCAAGAAGAATAGAAAAAAACCCCTATTATTACATATAAACCAACATGTGTGGAAAAAGAATCAGTTATAACATAAGAGGAAGAAGCCACTGCTATCACACACGAACGAATAGGGACAATGGAGGAAGAAGTAATGAACTTACTTTAATTATACTTTTATTTTCTATCATTATTTGGGCCAACCGTTTCTCTAAAATAAATATAACTACATAACTACAAAAAATGACTAAAATTATGATATTTAAAAATACATACTTATTTATCGAATTATAGAAAATCATAATAAAATGATAAATCTGCCACATAAATAGTGAAATAAAATGCATACATATAACCTTTTTTTCCATCACTCTAATTATCATATTCACTTGGCACAATAACATCGTTATTTTCAAAAACAACTTTTGATCCACAATAACCATTAGGGACATTGGAGCAAGAAAACCTTGTTGTCACACAAGAACCAACAAAGGTGATGGGGGAAGAGTAGAGTACTAACGAACTAGAGTTGGAGGAAAGGAGGAAGATGAACCCTTATTGTAACACAAGAACTAGGAAGGGATTGAGTTGGAGACCTTGCTGCAACATAAGAACTAGTAAGGGGAGACATAGAAAAAGGCTTTGTTGCGACTCTAGAAGTTCATATGGAATAAAATATAAACAAAGAAGAAATTTTCGGGAAATATACTAAGAGGGGAAGGTGATTTAGTATTTTTAATTCACTTTAACTTTCATTTTCACATTAAAAATTATGTATGTTATTGTTCTTCATGTAACCTGTGTGTGTACACGACTCTAGTGAATGCGAACAAAGTATATCCAATTTACTTAATTTTTCGTATCTTTCATTAGTGAATTAACATAAACATTGAAATACTAATTCATTCACCATCAAGAATGCAGTAAAGAATAGATAATTCACAAAACATAAAAAAACACACTTAGAACACTGAGATTTTAGGTGGAAATCCAATGTGGGAGAAAACCACCGTTGTCATTGTCTCAGTCTTCTTTCTTATTATATAAATAAAATATTCCTTACATCTTATACTAGTGTAGAATCTTACTAGCATGCAAACACCCACCTGTAGAAGGCTACAACCTCCACTCACTCTCCATCACCCACTAGAAGGGAGGTACAACCCCTTGATCTCGTTTACTAGCTCCTACTGAAAGGGAGCTCCTACCCCCTCACTAAAGGTTGCAACCCTCAACACCTTGTGGACCACGTTTCAGAATGTTTCACATTGGATCATCTTGTCAAACAATAATCAAACAACCTGTAGGCCACCTTTTATCAAATTGTCACATTGGACCCACACCCAACATTATTCTCAATACCAAATTGTAATACTGAATCTCAAATTTGAATCAATGAAGCACTCTAAACAAATTGATTCACATCATTGAATACTGAAGCATACCAATTACTGAACCAACCATTCCATCCAAATCATATCAATGCACAAACAATCCACAACAGATACAAACCATCCTAATCAAGACATAATTGAAAAACAACAACAAATACAACTTAACTCATCAACTATCATCATCAAGCACCACTATAAATCTTGGATAGATTTAACTTAGAATATATATGCGACTGTTATTAAGTAGACCTACATATATACACTGTTATCATGTGCAACACCAACATATATATATATATATATATATATATATCAACATACCACATACATTATTATAGAGTTTTAAGTGACAGTACTAAACCAGAGCCGTGTATGTTTAATCAGCTATCCAAAAACATACCAGCATACAGATCTTAAAATAATTAAAGCAAACCTTGTGCTGCAAACACAACTCACATTCCACAAACTATATATTATATATATATATATAATATATAATATATATATAATATAATATATATATTATACACATATTAATACACATATATATACACAATATATACACATATATATACACAGTATATATATATATATATATACACACACATATATATATAATATATATATATATATATATATATTATATATATATATAATATATAATATATATATAATATAATATTATATATATATATTCTATATATATATATATTATATATTATATATATATATATATATATAACATATATATATAATAATATTCAAGTACTGCAAACATTATTATAGAATTTATATGTGACAGTACTGAACCAGAGTCGTGTATGTAATCGGATATCCAAAAACATACCAGCATACAGATCTTAAATAACTAATGCAAACCTTTGCTGCAAACACAACTCACATTCAACAAACTTTATTGTCAGACCTACAGATTTATGAAACCACATTCAGATCACAAAATCACTATAACCACAAGTCTATCATTGTTAACCACTTAAACACTTGCAACAAGAAAAAAAATCAAACATATATTTCAACATATCATCAGATCTTTCATATCGAAGTCTTCTCCTTGCTCCCTAGTGCACACTTGTTCTAGATCAGATCACACAAAAATAATTCATTTACTTGCACACCTAACACCTTGATCTCCATGTCCTTATATATTTTTTTCCTTAGCCAATACCTCAGGTAAATCCCTTGTTAATGTTGTTAGTATTTGTTGACGGGATCAAACAAATGGTGTTGCCCTAATTAATATGGGAAATTACCATGGTAATGATCCCTGGTATCCATATTTCCATGGTTCGGATTATGTACGTGACTTTTTCTCACAAGACTGCATATGTATGTGGCCCTTCTTCACATGAACCACATATGTTGTTCATATTTAACATTTGTCATCCATCGGTACCTAAACTGTTATTTCTTTTTCCATATCTTTTGTACCATCTGTACCAATATTCCTGATATCTACATTAGTTCCATAACCATCATATTATAAGTAAGTTGACATAAAGGACATCTTTTTCAAGTAGGTTTCCATCAAGAAAAACACATTATCCATAATGCAATTAGAAAGTGAAACACCTTGAACACTAGTATAAGTATAAGGAGTCGCCACCACACTATACTTGAATAAAACTTTCAAGATCAAGAAGTAGAAGAAAACAATAAGCATTCTTTCCTTTATCCCTTTGTATACCTCACATCTTAGAAGAAATAGAATGCTTGAAAAGAAAAATATAAAATTTCAGACCTTAATCAAACTATTAAGGAGTGGCTTGAGAGAAGGTAGGCCTTTTGAAAAATTGGACTTCCTTGCTGAAACAATAAATTTTCTTGTTGCAAAAGAAAGAGGTGAACCTCATCGACAGGAAAGGGAAATAACCCAAGCATGATCACATAAGAAAGAAACACTATAAAAGGTTTTTCAAACATAGCATAAAGGACCTAAGATGATAAAACTTGTTTTTCAGATATATCATGTTGTGCTGGAGGATAAATAATTCCACCAGTGGGAGAAAGCTAAAGAGGATAGGTGGAATGGGATATTGGCTACTTATGAGGAAAATGTAATTCCTATTATGGAATGTCAATAGATTTTCATTAACCTTAGAGATACATGAGATGAACAATTGGAAATCCACAGAAGCAGATGGAATTAACGGTAGAAGGGAATGGATGAAGAGGATGAGAAGTCTACCAAACTCCATAAACATGTGGATAAGTTGGAAGTTGAAAAGATCTAGCTTGGACTATCAATGGAACCTGCACTAGCTAGAGAGTTCCTTCCCTTTTGTATAGTATGTACTTGCATGAGAAGTATTTCATGTTCCAAAGGAAGGCTCTCATGACATCCAAGCCATATGAGATCACCTTCCCAAGTAAATTATTAGAGGCTTATTATACATGCACTATTGAAGAAAAGAAAAGAAATATGTTTACCCCTCTAATCCAGAAATTACATTTAAAATTGTTTCATCCACCTGAAGAGAAATTGTCTAATCAATATGATTATTCAAGAAAGATGCAAAGGCTTGCGATGAATAAAAGATCCTAAAGTGTGATCTATAGCAAAAAAAAATTCTATTGCCTCATGACCCCATCTAGAACTATAATCATTTTGTAGGTGATGTTAAATTGCAAGCTTTTGCATCTTTCTTGAATAATCATATTGATTGGAAAATTTCTCTTTAGTTGGATGAAAACAATTTTAAATGCAATTTGTGGCTTAGAGGGGCATATTATAGACCTAAGGATGTCTTCCTTGTACATTACATATGCGTAAAATCCATGAATTGTGTGGAATTTATGGCTCAAAATAAGAAAGAGGCCATTGAACATTGCAAGGCACATAATGAAATATTGTCAAAGATACCTGTAAAAAGGGTGTACTAAACATTGGAAACAAGCCACATAATACATGCATAGAAGAGATACATTCAACCCCAACAACTTGTAGTGGCTTTAAAGAGAGTACATCGATACATTAATTTTATAGAGAGTTGTGAAAACCATTGGGTTGGCCTCAACCTTCACTATCCATTGATCTAGTTTCCTTCTATGAAATACCACAGAGACTATAATAATTCCAAAAAAAAGAACTTCCCTGTTGGAGGGAATTTGAGAAAAAGAAAGGCTATTACCATGCTTATGAGTCATGGGAGGTTGACTACATTATTAATAACCTCGATTAACACTATAATCCCTCATACTCAGACTGACTATAGATTGCATAGTGACATGCAATAGTTTTGGTTGGGGGGAGAAGAGGCACCCAATTTGGCATATTTTAACTATCGTATAAGTCCTTTTTGCACATCTTTTGTCAATTTCCATCTCATCTCAACAACCCTTTTTCCCATATAGATGCATTTAAGTCAAGTTACAAGTATCCTCTTAACATGCCATTTTAATGCTCATTCTTATTTTCCTAAGGAGATAATTACCTTTATATGATAACTAGTGGTATTCAAGAGGTAGAGTTGCATAGGTAACTTCAGATAGGCATAGGAAATAGGTGTTGCAATTTACCATAAATAATTATTGCAACTCCATGTTTCTAGGTGCTACAATTACCTATTGTTGGTTGTTGTGACTCATCCTTCGAGTGCAATAATGTAATTTTGAAGTGTTGCAACGTTGTAACTCTGAGCTACTGCCACTCATGCCACAACTTTGAAATTTTACTACTCGTGTTCCAACTCCGATATGCTGACACCTGTTCCAAATATGATATGTTGACACTCGTGTTGTGACTCCTTACTATTGCAATTCACACATCACCATTACTACAACTCACTCTAGATATTGTTGTTGTGACTCTTAATGAGTTGACCATTAGGGAAAGTAGCTACAACATTGGACAACTGGTACAATGTGTCATCTCAACCTCACAATTTTCAACAACAAATTGTTTAGATCAATCAACCAACCAAGCTCATAACAAAGAAAAGTGACAAAAGAAATTGGTCACTCCACAAGGAAAGCGTGACCTCGCTGCCACTTATCACAAGGTTGACTGGGTTAGCATTTACCTAATTTTCTATCTTTTGATGAATTCGTTATAACTACATTAAATAGTCAAATTCTCATGATTTTCCATTGAAACCTTGATTTAATTTATATGTTTACTTAAATAGAACAACAAGAGATGAATAAAGATAATAAAAAAAAAAAATATATATATTATATTATTATATATATAGAGGAGAGAGAGAGAGAGAGAGAGAGATCCTGAGAGACTTAGTTAGTCTATTACCTGGAATTTAATTGTTGCAATCCAAGTTTGTATTTGTAATATTCTTAATTAGCCATGGCTAATTGGAATATTAGATTTTTTTCAATTTTTGCCTATTATAGTTATTTGTAAATAAAATAAAAAATAAAAAAAAGTGAGGATAGGGGACATAACTCACTTTTAGAATGAAAAGTCACTTCCTAGTAGCACAACATTGTGACTTAGAGGGGAGCCAAAGGGGCCAAAGGGGGAAGCAGAAATGGAGCCCACACAGATGCATGGAGGGACTGCGCAGGAGGGAAAAAAACACATGGCAAGGGAGGAATCACACAGGAGGAGGTAAGCCTTAGGAATGAGAGAGGCAAAGACTATAAAGGAGAGAGAAGCCTCCTCATTTTGATCATTCGGGTTATGAGCATTTGTGATATTCATTTCGACTTAGAGCATGCTGGCTGTTTAGCTAGTCCGAAGCACTGTTTAGTTCATTGAGTGTCTCCGTTCGGAGATCTCACCCTTAGCCCTGGGGGACTTGTTGGCATTATGATTCTGGTATGGCTCTATGATACAGGTGTTGTACTTGATGGCAACTCACTCAAGTGGCAATGGTCTGTTCAGGCTCTCAAAATGATGGAAATTAAGAGGCTCGCAGGTGAATCGTTCAAAAGGTGTGGACCCGCAGGTTGCCCATACAGGAGGTGTGGTCATACCCGTAGGTTACCCGTTCAGAAGGTGCGGACCCCAATGCACTCTCTTCAAGGTAGTAAAGCGCACCCTCGTGGGGTTTCTTATGTTTGGCTCGTGGTATTTAGCCCACCGTTCTTGATTCTATGGTTTTGGCCCGTGGTATTGCTTTATATTATTATTATTATTGAGCCCCATGTTTTTAGGCCCCTTATATCGGTTATCTATGGTATTGATCCATGATTTTAGGAAGAACTTGCCTATATAAAGCAAAGGAGATCACTTGGCTATGTATCTTTTGCAAGTTGAATATCTTAAGATCGGAAAATATCGAGTTATTATTCCAGTGAAGTTAAAAGAAAATCTATGAAGGATAATCTCTCGAGCGCATGATCAGATCTGAACATCTGACTATCAGTGGCACACTTGGGGACTGCTAGTTCGGCCCTAATCAGAGGTACGCAGGTGATTAACGGTGCAGGTGCGTGGGTACGCAGAGCAAAAGAAGGCGAAGTGCGTGGGTACGCAGAGCAGGAGAAGGCGAAGTGCGTGGGTACGCTGAGTAGAAGAAGGCACAGTGCGTGGGTACGTTGCGCGACAGAAGTTCAGGTGCATAGGCACACTGAAAGTACGCGGTCGTTCAGAAGCAGAAGGTGCATAGGTACGCGGAGTGATAGCGTTTGTGGGTGCGTGGCTACTGTAGCAGTACACGGCGCGATAGTATCTCTGGGTGTGTGTCTGAAGTTACAGTGCGCAGTGTGATTAAAGAAACAGTGCGTGGGTACGTAGTGCAGCAGAAGGGTCTATGCGGGTATACGCAGGGGAACAGAAGGTGAAGTGTGTACGCACGCAGACCAGAGAAAGAAAAACTGTGTATCTGTCTTAAGACCTTTTGTTGGCTGAATTTTTTCTGTTGATAAGGTGTTCTGGGTTTAGTTTACTGTTACTGTTGATCTGGTTACTGCAGTTGACTGGGTGATTTACTTGTACTTGATGATCTCTTGATATTTATGGATCCAGTTTGAAAATTTATGAAAAGTGATCCTTGAGAGAAAAGAATTTGGGGGTTGTAGCTCCCTTCCAGGAGAGACTGGAAAACGAGAGAGAGTTGTAGCTCTCTGCAGGTTGCAACCTGCGTACTGGTAAAGGACTGCACCAGTACAAAACTTTTGTAAAAGAAGTTTCTAATTTGAAAGAAGATAGAGACATATTGCAGCAGGTGGTTTTCACCCACATTGGGTTTCCACCTTACATCTGGTGTTCTTTGGTGTGACTATCTGTTTTCTTTGTTCGTGCTCATTATTTATGGTACTGACATGCAAGAATAATTCAAAGTGTAAATATTGAAGATTTATTAAAAGAACTTAATAATATTGATTCACCCCCCCCTCTCAGTATTATTTCCAACACTTGATTCATTGTTTTGGTTTTCTCATCAGTTTGTGGGTGACAGGAACTACTGATTTGTATTTATGTACTCAATCCTATAAATAAATCCTTCCAAAATGTTGAAGTGAACTTAACATCCCAATAAAAAATCATTGTTTTAGGTTTGCCATGTAAGTGAAAAATCTTCCTCATAAATATATCATCAATTTGGACTGCCTGATAAGTAGATTGTACTAGAATAAAATGTACAGTTTTACTTATTTGATCCACCACAACCATTATTGAATCATTCAATATTTTTTATCTGGGTAACCTAGTGATAAAATCTATGGTAATCGTCTCGCATTTCAATTTAGGAATGGGTAAGGGATGAAGCAAACTGACCAAATGTTGATATTCAACATTTACTAGTTGACATTCTAGGAATTTTACCAAGTACTCTACTACTTATTCTTTCATGCTAGGCTAGAAATAATCCTTCCTTACAATTGTGATCAGATTCTAGTATCCATGATGGGAAGCATAGTGTCTCTTTTGATATTCATCCAAAATTAGTTTCTTTACATATTTCCAATTAGGTACATAATTTTTTTTTTATAGATTAACAAGTCTTCATCATTATTATTATATCTTAGTTATTTCCCAACATTGTTTTCTTGTTCAATTATTTGATATAAATATCGGTATTCTAGATATTCTCAAGCTGTTATTTTGATCTTATCTAAAATATCAATTTTTTCTTGGCTAAATGAGGTTTCATAGACAAAATTCACTTTCCTACTTAAAGCATTTGCTACCTATTTTTCCTTACCCTTTAAATGCTTAGTTTTAAAGTTAAACTTTCTTAGGGAAGTAGTTCACTATGCTTCTCAGACATTAAGTGTTGGTTGCTTAAAGAAACTTGTTAGGCTAATATGGTCAATCATAAGTATAAAACTCTTTCTTGGGAGGTAATTTTGTCATACCTTTAAGGTTTAAAGCATTGTTGTCAGCTCTAAATCATAGGCTGAATACCTTTGTTCATTTTCTTTCAATTTTCACGACTCATAGACTAACACCCATCCCTCTTACTGTTTAGAATTAAAATTATCCTTAGACCAAAACCAACAGGTGTTAGTCAACGATCACATCACCAGAGATAAGGATCCACGAGAGGCAGTTAGTCCATGTCATGAAACACACGGGGAGTAGTGAGTTGGGTGTGTATCGAACTCGTGACCAAAACTCTAATTCCACTTATTTAGAATCATGATTATCGTTAGACCAAAACCCACAGGTGTTTGTCAGCGATTGCTTCGCCAAAGATAAGGATCTATGAGAGGCAATTAGTCCATGTCACGAAACACATAGGGAGCATTGGTGTATCTAATGTCCAACAATGTTGAGATTCACAACCATATTGTGCTCTTTTCTTTCTGATCCAACTTTTCCCAATCTTCATCTACATTGTCATTGGTTTAGTACCCAGATCTATCGTCATCCATTGATTTTTATCCACTAGCAAATTGTCCATCTTGAGTTTCCACAAATCAAAACTCTAACCATTAAATTTCTTGATCTCTATATTTCCATTGCTTGCCATATTATTTCACTGCAAGAATCAATCCCACAAGTGTCCCACTAAACAGGGTCTACCACAAGCCCGTGCAAAACCCCTTAGCATTAAACGATTCCCCTTGAAATTGAAACAACTTTGATAGGAAATGTAGGTTATAACCCTATATAGGAAATTACTTGCAGACAAATTCTAAAAATAGAAAATAAAAAATGACGAGAATGTAAAACAAATACACAAAAAGTTTCCTCTGGATCCTAAAACCAGGACAACCGGATTGATTTTTCATTATGTTCCTTTCAATGTTACAATACATATATATGCATGTAAAAGCATTCATAAACCAAATCCTTTAACCCTAGATTATAACATAATTGTAGTTCCCTTGACCGAATCTACAAAATACCATGGGCATAAAACCATCATGCCAAAAACCATGTGCAAAACCCATTCACAAAACCATAGGTAGGTTTTCCCACCTAATATAGGGTCCAAAACATTTTTTTCCGGTGTGTGTTATATTCTTTTCACAACTAGATGTACATGTGAGGAATTCATAGGGGGGTTATAGACCTCCCTGTGCATTGTTTTGGGCGTAGTAGGGTGGTCACATGGGGGGCACAACCCCCGTTGTTGTGGGGTTTAAGAGGGGCTGTAACCCCCTTGCACAGGAATCAAGGCAACACCCCAAGATTTTTTTTTTTGGACCATATATTGGGTGGGTGGACCTACCTATGGTTTTGTGTATGGGTTTTACACATGGTTTTGGGTGCGATGGTTTTTTCCCCATGGTATTTTGTAGATCCAGTCAAGGGAACTATGGTTATGTTCTAATCTAGGGTTAATGGATTGGGGTTTATGAATGCTTCGACATGTATATATATTTATTGTAATATTGAAAGGAACATAATGAAGAATCAATCTAGTTGTCTTGTTTTTGGGATCTAGGGGAAAATATCTATGTGTTGTTTTTATATTCTTTTCATTTTTTATTTCCTGTTTTTAGAATTCTTCTGTAGGTAATTTATGTACAGGGTTAAAAACTACATTTTGTATCAAATTTGTTTCAGTTTCAAGGGGACACTTTTTCTGCTAAGGGGTTTTGCGTAGGCCTGTGGTAGACCCTCTTCAGTGGGAGATCTACAGGATCGATTCTTATGGTGAAAGAAGATGGCAAGTAGTGGAAAGATAATTATCAATGAATTCAATGGTCATAGTTTTAAGTTGTGGAAACTCAAGATGGAGGATCTGCTAGTGGATAGAGAGCAGTGGATCGCAGTAGAGCTAGGTACTAAACCAATGGTAAGGTTAGATGAAGACTGGGTGAAGTTGGATCGAAAAGCAAAGAGAAAATATGGTTATGTATCTCAGATTCAGTATCGTTGAATGTATCAGGGGAAGATACGGCAAAGACTTTATGGGACAAGTTAGGCACTTTATACCATTCTAAGTATCTAGTGAACAAATTTTTCTTAAGGAAAATGTTGTATAACCTGAGGATGAAGGATGAAGACTCAAGGACAGATCATGTGAATGCATTTAATATTGTAGTAAGCCAGTTGTTATCTGTTCATATTAAAATTTAAGATGATGATAAGTGCATCAGATTTCTATGTTCTCTACCAAATTCGTGGGATATTCTGGTTGTTGTAATAGGTAGCAATATAACTATCTTTAAGTTTGATGATAGTCTCATCCTTGTTGTCGGAGGATATGAGACATAAAATTATGGAGGGCCAGAATGGAGATGCCTTATCTGTATGAGGATAGTCCCTCAATAGAAACAAAAAGTAAGTCCTCGAGTGGGAGATCTAAATCTAGAAGGAGATCTAAATCTCTAGGAAAACCTATAAAGGAGTGTTGAAATGCGAAAAGGAAGGGCACTTCAAAAAGGACTGTAGATCTAAAGCTCCTGAGAAAGGAAAGGAATTTGATGACGCTCCTTCTACAGAGGCAAAAAACACCTCATATGAAGGTGGGTATGTGTACTTGGATTCTTCCTCAAGTACACATGTAGATCATGAGGCATTGTTGATTGCCTCAAGTGTATCCTTGCACTTCACTTCCCACAGGGAGTGGTTCTGCGGGTATGAGAAATATGGTGTTAGTGATGTCTTATTAGGGGATGAAAGGAAATATAGAATCATCAGACATGTAAAAATCAAGTTTAATTTTCAAGGTGGAAGGATTAGAACACTTTCGAGTGTTCTACATATTCTTGCATTGACCAGAAATCTAATTTATGTAAGAAAGATGGATGATGCAGGTGTAAAAACAGTGTTTGAGAAAGAGACATGCAATATGGTTTTGGGAGCACTGGTATTGATGCGGGGAGTTCATATTGGAACTATGTATAAGTTTCAGATTAGTATTGTTATTTATGGGTGCAACAATTATGTGGTTCCTGAAAGTGGAGCAGAAAATCTAGTGGTCCATGTAGAAAATACCATGTTGTTGCATCAAAGGCTTGGACATATTGGAGAGAAGTGCCTTCAAATACTTCATAGTAATGTTATGTTAGAAGGCATATCTAATTTTCCTTTGGATTTCGATTTCTATAAACATTGTGTTTATGGGAAGCAAAATTAGGTGAGTTTCCCCTCTAGTGCTAAGAGGGAAAAAGGGATATTAGAACTTGTGCACAATGATGTGTTTGGATCAGTGTTGGTTCTGTCATTAGGTAATTTTGTATACTACGTATCATTTATAGATGACTTCTCATGGAATACATGGATATATTTTCTCAGGAGGAAATCTGAAGTCTTTGATAGGTTTAAAGAATTTAAGGCTCTGGTTGAAAACTAGACAGCGAAGAAGATAAAGATGTTGAGGACAGATAATGGTGGAGAGTTCTACTAGCAGTAATTTTCAGATTTCTATAAGAGTTATGGTATATCACAATACAAGACTACTCCATACACATCTCAGAAAAAAACATATTTGTAGAAAGAATCAACATGACATTGATAGAAAAGGAAAGAAGCATGCTCAGTGGTGCTAGGTTAGGACAAGAATTCTGGGCAGAGGTGGTGGAGACTGCATGTTACCTAGTTAATAGATGACCTTAATCAAAATTGGAGGATAAGAATCCACATGACGTATGGACTGGTAAGAAACCCTCTCTTTCACATTTTGAGGGTATTTGGTTGTGATGCATATGTACATGTTCCAGAGGAGAAAAGAACCAAGTTGGTTAGTAAATATGAAAGGTGCATCTTGATTGGGTATAAGGATGGTTTAAAAGGTTATAAGCTTTGGAACCCAGAAAAAAGGAAGGTTGTGTACAAGTGAGATGTGGTGCTTAGAGAGGTGAAAGATTTTATTAAACATGAAGTCCTACAAAAGGAACCTGAGAAGATAGAGTTTAAACTAAATGAGGAAGAATGAAACTCTACAGTAGAACAAGAATCAGAGGATGAAGAGCCATAGAATCCATCTTTGAGAAGATTAGTTTGAGAAAGAAGGCAACCAAAAAGGTATATTCCATCTTATTTCAGTTCAAAATTTTATTTATCTATTATTGATGATGACCCCAGAACTGTCAGGGGAAATAGATTCAGAGGATGGAAAACTCTAGAAAGAAGCCATGGTTGATGAAATGGTATCTTTGGAAGAAAAAGTGGCTTGGGATCTGGTGGAGTTTCCGGCTGAAAGGAAACCCATTGGAAGAAAATTGGTTTTTAAGAAGAAGGTGAATGCAAAAAGAAAGGTGGAGAAATACAAAGCCCAGTTGGTAGAAAAGGTTATTCCCAGGTGCTTGGAATTTATTTTGGTGATATTTTTTCTCCTGTTGCCAAGATAGTTTCTGTTAGATTACTTTAGCCATGGCTACTACTTTTGTTTTTGAGGTAGAATAGATGGATGTGAAGAAAAAATTTCTTCACGGGGATTTGTAAGAAGAGATCTACATGAAGCAACCTGAAGGCTTTGCGATGAAGGGAAAGAAAGAAATGGTGTGTAGGTTTAAAAAGTCTTCATATGGGTTAAAACAATCACTAAGGATGTGGTATCATAAATCTTATACATATATATGTGAACATGGCTTCAACTGAAGCAAAGGATATCATTGTGTGTATTTTAAATTAAATGGTGAACATGTTATTTATCTGGTCTTGTATGTAGATGATATGCTTTTGATTGGAAATTACAAAGAAATTATCCAGGATTTGAAGACCCAATTGTCCTCCAAATTCAACATGAAGGATCTTGGTGCTATAAACTATATTTTGGGTATGGAAATTAAATGGGATTAGTTAAAGAGGAAGATCTGGTTAAACCAGAATAAGTATGTTGAGAAAATAGTGTTGAGGTTTAATATGAAGGACAGTAAACCAATGAAGGTTCCTATTACTGTAGGTGTAAATTTATCTGTTGAAAAATGTGCCAAGACACAAGAAGAGGAAGAGGACATGTCCCATGTTCCATATGCAAGTGTATTCGGTACTCTTATGTATGCAATGGTTTGTACTAGACCAAACATTGCACATGCAGTGGGAGTATTACGTAGGTTTATGTTAAAACCAGGGAAGGAACATTGGACAATAGTGAAGCAATTTTTCACGTATTTGCATGGCACTAGTGATTATGGTATGTGCTACCAAGGAAGAGCAGGATTGGACACAATTTTTGACATCCATGGCTTTTTTGATGTAGACTGGGTTGGAGATCTGGATCATAGAAGATCTACAAGTGGGTATGTGTTTAACCTATTTGGAGGTGTAGTCAGTTGGATGAGCAAGAGACAGCTTGTAGTGGCACTTTCAACTACAGAGGAAGAATACATGGAAACCACTCATGAAAGCAAGGAATCATTTTTGTTGTAGAGATTGTGTTCAAGTATAGGGTTAGTACAATTAACTATAAGGATAGACTATGATAACCAAAGTGAAATTTTCTTCGCAAAGAACCCTGCTTATCATTCAAAGACAAAGCATATCCTGGGATATGGTTGAGGACAAAAAGGTGTTGCTAGTAAAGTTGGACACTTTGAAGAATGTTACAGAAGCATTGACGAAGTCT
The DNA here is from genome assembly GCA_000404065.3 of Pinus taeda. NCBI lineage: Eukaryota > Viridiplantae > Streptophyta > Pinopsida > Pinales > Pinaceae > Pinus > Pinus taeda. Next base: position 178,671 of record APFE030140229.1, read on the forward strand.
GTGACCATTAAGAAGTTTTCTTGGTATAGAGAAACAATGGGTGTTGCAAGGCTAGACCAATGACTAAGTGCTCTTGTGACCCCCTATGTGAAAAAGAAAACAATAAGTGGGATAATGTTGGGTGTGTGTTATATTCTTACCACGACTAGTTGCATGCATGGGGGCTAAAGATCCCCTATTAATTGAGCCATGAAAAACAAGGGGGTCACAAGGGGGGCGCAACCCCCCCGTTGGGGTATTTCAGAGGGGGGTGAAAGCCTCCCTTTATGGGGGATTTCAGGGGGGTGGCACTCCCCCTGCATGGGATTCGAGGTGGTGCCCCCAAAAAAAAATTGGACCCTATATTAGGTGGGAAGACTGACCTATGGTTTTGTTCATGGGTTTTGCACATGGTTTTGGGCATGATGGTTTTCTGCCTGTGGTATTTTGAAGATTTGGTCAAGGGAACTACAATTATGTTCTAATCTAGGGTTAATGGATTGGGGCTTATGAATTCTTCGGCATGTATATATATGTATTGTAACATTGAAAGGAACATAATGAAAAATTAATTTGGTAGTCCTAGTTTTGGGATCCATGAGAAATCTCCATGTATTTGTTTTATATTCTCGTCATTGTTTATTTTCTATTTTTAAAATTCATCTACAAGAAATTTCTGTACAAGGTTAAAACCTACACTTACATCAACACACCCCATACCCCATCTTAACTAGCATATGTACATACTATAATTCCTTTTGAGGATCTACAATTCTCAAAATGAGGGTTGTGGTCAATAACTTTTTAAGTTGATCAAAACTTTCTTGGCAAGCTGGGGTCCAAATGAATGGTTTCCCCTTCTTTTGAAATGATGTAAAGAGTAGGATACCTTTGAAAAATCAGTTATAAAGCGATGGTTGTAGCCTGATAGACCCATAAAAGACCCGATATCTACAAAATTCATAGGGATGCACCAATCCATAATTGTCCTTATCTTTTCTGGGACCACGACCAATCCTTCTTGGGTGACAACATGCCCCAAGTATTGTATTTTTTCCTTAAATAACTCAAACTTACTATATTTAGCATACAATTGATAGTCCCACAGAGTTTGCAGTACTATTTGTAGGTGTTGTTTATGCTTCTCTAGACTCTTCGAACATACTAATATATAATTAATAAAAATTAACACAAACTTGTCTAGATATGGATGAAATATGTTATTCATTAAGCTCAAAAATGTGGTTGGGGTGTTAGTAAGCCAAAAAGGTAAGACAACAAACTCATAATGCCCATAAAGTGTCTTAAATTCAACTTTATAAATATCTTCTTCTTTAACTCATATATGATGGTATTCCGAGCGCAAATCACTTTTAGAAAATACAGCTGCGACTTTAACCTTATTGAATAAATCAGTGATTTGGGGTAATGGATACTTTTTTTTAATTGTCAACTTATTCAGTTGTCGATATTCAATAGATAACCTCAAGGTACCATATTTCTTTCCAACAAAAAATACAGTATATCCCCATGGTGATATGTTGGGGCGAATGTAATTTTTATCTAAAATTTCTAGCAGCTTCATTTTAAGCTCAACTAAATCTCATGTGCTCATATAATATGGTGCCTTAGAAATTGGTCTGACCCTTGAAACCAACTCAATTGTAAAATCCATGTCTTTTTTAGGCGGTAGTCCTAGAATTTCTTCAGGAAATACATATAGAAAATTCTAAATAATGGGCATATTTACCAAGGTTGTTGACTTTTGTTTAGATTTGGAATGCACTGCTTGAACTGCAAAAACTTGGAAACCCTTTCTAATACACTTCTTTAATTGTAATGTTGAAATCTTCCTTAGAGTTACAAGTCTTACTATTCCTTGAATTTGTTTCCTAACGCCTCCTTCTAAAATGTAATTGATAGTTGTATCTTTACATTTTATGATAGACCTATGTTCTTCCAACCAGTTCATACCTATTGAGATATCATAAGAGCCTAGCGGTAAGACATTCAAATTTATCTTTGTTGGTTTTCCTGCCAACTCCATCAAGCATTTTGTAACCCTTTTTGTCACTTTTCTCTTTGTCCTGGTGGCCAATCGAACCAACCATAGATGTTTAAATTTCCTGTAATTTACATGATTCTACTAATTTAGGGCTAGTATAGCTTAAAATTATTCTAGGGTCTTTAAAATTGATATAGGATAATTACTGACTTTACCTTCTAGTTCAATCATCATAGGCTGATGCTCATCTTACTAGTCCTCTAGAGCGACATTTATTCTGGGCATACCTCTCGCTATGTATTCCACTGTAGACGCTTCTTGCAAATTTACTACCTGCTCTGTGTTTTTGCAGTAAGGGCAGCCCCTTAGGTAATGTGATCCCCACAACCCCAACATTGTATGGGTGGCTTTTGCATTTTACCAAAATAAATTTACTGGATGCTTCTGGTTGTTTACATCCATTCGAAGTTGAGATTTCTATCGTTGCCTTACAATGGATGTTTTATGTTTTCCTTTACTAAAGATTTTGGATCTAGAAGTCCTTGTATTCTTATTGTTCGTAGGGTACTCCAGCCCCTTCTTACGTGTCCATGATTTATTATTTTCTCCTTTTTAATTTTATTGTTGATAAAAAATTCATGCTTTGTGGATAACCTTATCCATAGTCTTGGGGTTATCAAACTCTATACGCTCCTTCATAGATGTTGGAAAGCTACTAATAAAATGTTGCACTTTGGCCTTTTCCTCTAGAATGTAAGGGACATACCTCAAGAGGGAGGTAAATTTCACGATATACTCATCCATAGTCAACTAACCCAATCTGAGGTCATGAAGCTCCTCAGCTTTTACATCATAATCCCGCTTCGTAAGATATTTATTTTTAAAATTTTGTTGAAATCTTTCCCACATTATCTCTTTCTTTTCAATCACATGGACTGCTTTAACTTCCTCCCGCCATAAGGTCACTTTTCCTTGAAGCTGAAAATTGGCTAGATGAGCCTTCAAATTTCTTTCATACGCATAAATATGAAAATATTTGTTAATATTCACTATCTATGCCTCAGCTTCCTCCTCAAACTCATCATCAATCATTGGGGGTTTAATCTTCTTAAATTCCCCTTGAAGTTCTATCTTATGTCTCTTCATCTATTTAAATGTTCTTCCTTGGGAGATATTCTCAGACTCTTCCTCTTATGTTCCCTTATCACCTTCAGGCTTAGGTGTAAGACTCTTCTCAGGGACATTATCTTCTCTCTGCCTATGTGATTCAAATATATTCCCATTATTAGGGGTTCGGGCTAAGGCCCTTTGATTTTTTCCTTTCAGCTACGTTTCTAATTATTTTGTCTTGACCTTTCATTAACCACTTATTATTGTCCCTTACACAGGTTATTTCTTCTCTTAAATTCTTCATTGTTTCAAACAACATGGTGTATATGGATTGAGATTCTTCATCCAGTTGCACCCACATTCTCAGATTACGTTTTGTTAAGGGTGAAAAACTTGGCCCTATAGGCAATGTCATCATATCACTATTTCTTCCTTTCACCTTTGTGCAATACATGACATAGTTTGTTATTAACTATATCATTACATTATTATTTTTCTTTCTTTGTATATGAAAAAATAATATATATATATTCTTTTTTTTTACATAACCATAGGTTGTCACCTTGCATGATTTATACACCTATGACATCTCCCTCATAACAATAATTTTACCACAACTAGTTGGAAATTGAATGTATAGAAATCAATGCCCTTTTTTTAAATTAACTTTGATTTAAAACACTCATTTTATGGGCATCCACGTCCAAGCTTGCAAGTTCTAATGAATTTTCCTTCCATATAGTTTTGCGTGCATTCATTACAATGGAACATTTACTATTATGATTCTCTTCTCAATTAAAATCGTACATTCATTTTAAGCGAGTGAGTTCCAAGACCATATGTCCCCCTCATATTTACGATGGTGCACAAATGTTTTCACCTTAGAATTTATTAAAGTTTCTTGTATGAAGGTATAACACGCTTTTCATGTATCCTATGAAAGCTTCCATTGTTGTCCCTATCATATTATTATGTGCATACACAATGTGGAAGTTTCTAAATTGTGGCATCTTTGGGAATTTTATGATAATGTTTGATTTGGATTCCTCTCCATGATGATTTGACCCATCGTCAAACTGTTGCATTGTAGTCTGTGAAATTAATCAACAAACATAATTTCCTAAAGGGGTATGGATAGTGGAGATGAATCCTAGGATGGTTAGGGTAACAACCTACCTTTTCTAGCCAGTGAGTCCCTCATTCTCACTTCCATTGCTGGGAAGGAGCGAATCTACCACTTGTAACTCAAGCCCTAATCTCCAGTCGTTCCACTCATTGGTTTTATAGTATGACTTGTTTTCAGCTATGAGTTTAAGTCTTCACTACTAATAGCATGGTCGTTTGTCTTCAACAGACTTATTTGACGATTTCTTAGGTAATATTGTCATTTTCTAGTTTTGTTTCCTTGTTGTTCTTAAGTCTTCCTACCTTAATTCTAGAACGAGGTTTAACTACTTGTCAGATTTGTAGCAATATAGATTAATTTTCTTCGGTTGTTGGAAGGAATCCCAGGCATGATTCAAGGTGTTGTCTCAATGTCTTCTAGGAGAAGAGAGATTCCAACCCAAGAAATTATCCCCTTAAACATGATGATTGTCGACAAAATAGGTAATCATTTGGGGTTTAGGGTTTCTGGTATTATAAATAATTTTTGTCTTTTTCAAAAGTACATTATGTCAATCTCTCCCTCGATCTAACTATGTATTTTGACCTCTTTTTTTTGTGTGTGTTCTTTCATGGCTTAAGGGAGTGGTCATCATTTTCTCTTTTTCCCAAGTAAATATTTGGTCCCTTAATGTCGCTGTTAAACTCATCCATTGGTATGATTCATAACATGGGGAGTGGACTAATCCTTTCCTCTTTCATTCGAAGGTATGGTGTAGTCAATACTCTACTCAAATTATTTAACTTGCGAGAGGGATTCAAACCCTATGATGACAAACTCATTGTTCTGTTGCTCTCTAGGTTGACCCGTATACCCAACATTTATGGTTGATATGTTCAAGACAAACCCTAACTTAGGGTTTCTGTTCAATGAGACTCAATCACATTAGAGTGACATTAGTTAGTCGGTTTAGAATTAGGTTTCCATCTATTTTCATACTTGTATTTCTTGAAGAATTTCTACAAAATTCTAGTTTTTAAGGTTTGAAACCCTACTAGGGTGTAATAACCGTGATGAAAATTCCATGTAATAAAAGTTAATAAAGGAAAAATAATAGCCAAAATTGATAGAACACTTATTCCAAGTGGAATGTTGGGCAGAACATCCTAGTGTGGGTGTTTATTTAGTTTATTATGGATAAGGAAATTGGCAAAGGAAATAGCTAAGGCTTTGGAAAGGCAAAATGGCATTTTTGGCACATTTATTTATGAAAATAATGGAAATTAAGAGAAAATGAAGGTGAAAATTCTTGCATGTGAATAGGATCATTTGATGCCTAATTGATAAAAAGGCTTCTAAGGATCATTTGGTACACTTTTGCTAGTTTAATTTTGGAGCTCTCTCATTATTCTCTCTCTCTCACTCTTAGACACTTAGAGTTTTCTTGGAGCACTTTGGAATTGGATTAAGAAAAGAAAAGAAGGTAAGAGGAAGGAAGGATAAAGAAAGGAAGAGCAGGATCAAGTAGCTACAACATGATTCTTTTTAGGTATCAATTTACATGTGTGCTTTCCTTGCTAGTTTGGCATGCATGGTATTGCATGTGGTTCTTTGTTGTTATGGCATGGGTTTTGCTAGGTGTGACAACGTTTTCAGCCCAACTTTTCCATTTTAAGATATCCATGGTGTGATGGGGTTCTCATGTTTTGGTTGAGTTGGATTGTTGGATGGATTCAAATTTGAGTGAGGTGGATCTCTAAATGATAGAACACATGGCATAGTAACCCTTGAACTAGACTATCGGTTGTGGTAAAGCTAGATTTTGTGTTGCCTTAGTGGGCCTAGGAATCCTTGACTGGTGAATGACGAGATATATGGTAAAGCCTAGAGGTGGTTTCCATTGATAAGGCATAGGAATCCTTTTCGGCGAATGGCGGGATATACAGTAAAGCTTAAAGGGTGGTGTCTCGGTTTAGGACCTAGTGATCCCTAGATCAAACTGTGGATTACGGTAAAGCCTGAGAGACTAGGAGACACTAAAATTCCTCATGGTGTTGGTGGAGAAATCCAATGGCATCCATGCTTGTTTTGGCCTAGTGAGCTGGTGGAGGTTATGGTAAAGCATGTTATTACATTTTTATTGTATTGCCATAGTGATCCAATGTGGATTACAGTAAAGCACGGTTTCTATTGATGAGGGTGAGTTGATTTATCATCGGGATTCCCTAGCTAGTTCTTTTGGTTTGATTCCCACATTCATGCTTTGAATATGGCACGAGGGTTAATGGATGAAGAGAGAATTGGCTCTGGCATTCTATGGTTGGATGGAACTTGGTAGTCTCATCTCGGGTTGGATATTGCATTCATTAATAAGAGGTTCTTTCCTTGATATATTATGTATAAATGTACCAGTTTATATGTGGATTCTATGGATGATGTATCCTTGATATTTCTATTGTTATTATGCTGGTTATAAGCATGTATTATGACAGTGATGATGTATGCCTCTCCTCATGTTTTGATTTTTAAATGAATGAACAATGTATCTACGACCTAATAGATCATAATGTAGCTAATGATATAAGGGATCAATGCTTCTTAGAAATTATTAGATAAGTATGAAACCCCTAAGCTCAGATATGTTGTTTACTCCTATAGATTACGTATTTGTGATATGTTTGATGAAATCCCTGTCACAGTTAGTAAGGATCCAATCAAGTTATTTAATTTTTATCATTATTCCACTGTTATATTTCATATGTTATCGAAAGTGACTTGGGATCTAGGCCTAAAAAAGTGGCTCAAATCCCAGGGACGCAGGCACAACATCAGGCAGAAACATCCTTGGATGCTAGCATACCCATGCTTTGGGAGCGTCCAAAGCCTCCTGGATGCATGCATGCCCATATCAAGGGAGAATTCGAGAGTTTAATGGTCTAAAACTTTAGTTGGTCTCAAGAGCTGGTTACTGAGTGGTTGGGTTGGCTCCTAGGGATCATGTTGCTGATGTGGAGAATCTTTGTTGTGTGTTTCCATCGATTCCACTTCCTTAAGGTTTCCCAGGAGGTCAAATCTCATTATAGTGGCCTCTCATCACATATTTACCTTGGTTTCCTGGTTACTTGGGTAGATGTGGGATGAGAGTGTAACGAAGTGGTATCAAAGCATGGTTCACCCCTCAAAATAGATGGGTGGTGTGTGTTGGTCATTCATCCATGTCGGTTTCACGTTTGTTAAACATCCTTATAGTTTATATTCTTGTTGGATATGCATGGTGTTGGTCATGGTTGTTGTGATGTTTCCATGTGAGAGAGGATGTTGTTTTGGTGAAGTGTATCATCATGAGTGTATGATTGATTACATGTTATTTATTCTCGCATATTGTCAATATACATTGATATGGTTTTTTTTGTCATGCATGAAGTCATGGTATGAGTGGATGATATGTTCATGCATTAATGACTGGTCTTTAGCTAGAATTCTGGTTATATGTTTATGTATTATATGTATATATGTTGTCATGATTATGTTATACATGTATTGTGCTGATTGGTTGATCTTGCAGATGAGATATCCTCCCCGAATTTTTCTAAGTTACATTGGTTTATTGTGATTTGGTTTAGCTAACGTAGTATTCCTTGCAAGAAAGAGGTCAAAATGACTAGCAAGACGATAGACTATGAAGATTCTCCATATGAATCAAATGAGTAGCATGGTGCTGGACACTCCTCTAATTTACCATACACATTGAGAAGCTTGAAGGAAGAAATAAGGAGCTTTAAGGTGGACATTGACAAAATCATCTAGGAAAAAGAGAAACGAGAAGAGGTTGATGCAATACTCCTTCAGAGTTTGTTAGAATTGTAGTGACAGGGGCCACTTCAGATCAGCCATTGACAAGAGGATAGAACTAATGGGGCATATGGCAGTAGGTCTCATGGTGATCACATGTCAGATAGAGATGAAACAGTGAGAGATGGCACATTTTTAGATACTCCGGATAGGAGAGGTGATGGATACAAGTATTATTCTAGTTCTGGTTTTGACAAGCATCATGATTGTTATCATTATCATCCTTATAGGAGTGATAGGGGATACTTGTAAGATGAGTTTAAGAAAGAAAATCCACCTACTTTTGATGGAGACTTGAAGAAACAAAAAGATGCAAAGGCTTGGATACTTGGGATGAACAAGTTATTTGAGTTGCATGAGTACACAAAAAACATGAAGGCAAGAATTTCTATCTTCAGCCTGAAAGGTAAAGCAAATATTTGGTGGGAAGATGTGAAGCAGGTTAGAGACATCAGGATGGATGAATTGAGTTGGCATGAGTTCAAGAGGCTTTTCAGGAAGAAGTAATTGTCATAGTGCTACTATAATGATAAGGCCAAAGAATTCAATGAGCTAAATATGGGATCAATGAAAGATGAAGAGTACATGAGTAAGTTCCTAGAATTATTGAGGTATGTACCGTATCATAAAGATGATATGGCTAAAGTCCAATGATTTTTCAATGGTTTTCCATTTGCATTTAGAGATAGGATTGAGTATGATGAGCCTCAGTCACTGGAGGAAGTTATTGGAAAATTGAAGCATCGCTATGAACAGTCAAAGCATAAGAATGAATGTCAGAAAGGATGGAAAGGGAAGGATAAGGATAAAGTTAAGGGTAAATAGCAACCGAAAATAACAAGGCCTCATAATATAGAAGAAAAACAAAATGTGGCACTACAAAAGAAGTTCAATGCAACTAGACAGGGACGTGGATCACAACAACAACATCGAGGTGATGGTATTAGATGGTTGGAGTGTTGGACATTCGGTAAGGAACACCTTAAGAGAGATTTCCCATAGAATCAAGGTGGTAGGCCTTAGATATAGTGTACAAGAGGCACATACTGTTTGGGACATTGGTCAAAGTGTTCCTTGTATCTATGCAGCATTGGACAATAGACAAGCAGACCATTAGGCATCTATCATTGAGATGGATAGTAAGCTTTGTGGGAAATTTGTTTCTATTTTGATTGACCCTGGATCTAATTATAGTTATCTTAGTCCTAACTTGGTGGATAAATGCAGTATAAATAAATAAGTGCATGCAGAATCTTGGTTAGTGCAATTGGCTATAGGTACAAAGGAAAGAGTGCATCATTGGGTAAGAGCTTGTGCATTTGAGTGAATGGCATTTCTACAACAACACACTTGAACATATTTCCATTGGGATTGTATAGTATGGTATCAGGTATGGATTGGCTATACCTTCATAAGACCGAGGTTGATTTTGATGACAAATCCATTGAGTGCTTGGATGACAATGGGGAACCAAGAGCCTTATAGGGAAAGAAGAAATCCACATCAGTTAGGATGGTGACAGCTATGTAGGCCAAATGTAGTGGTAGGAATGGGTGTGTATTATTTTCCATACATATCTCTAGTGACAAAGGTAAGGATGTTGAGGATGCAGATGTTTTGAGCAGGTACCTAGTTTTACAACAGTTTTAGGATGTGTTTCCCACAAAGATTTTAGAGTTTTCACCTCACAAGGAAATAGACTTTTCTATTGATTTAGTATCATGGGAAGCTCTAGCATCAAAAGAACCTTACATACTGAGCACACCTGTGTTGGTAGAGTTGAACTCGTAGTTGAAGGAAATGTTGGACAAGGGATAAATTAGGCCAAGTGTATCACCTTGGGGCCCACTGGTATTGTTTGTGGAGAAAAATGATGGTACTCTCAGATTATGCATTGACTATATGTAGTTGAACAATGTGACCATCAAGAAAAAGTATCCATTTTCGATGATTGATGACTTTTTTGATCGGCTAAATGGAGCATGAGTGTTCTCAAAGATTGAATTTGGATTAGGATACCATCAGGTACACATCAGGGAAGAGGACATTTACATGACAAATTTCTAGACCAGGTATGGGAATTATGAGTTTGTTGTAGTTCCATTCAGTTTGAGTAATGCCCCAGCTACCTTTATGTGTTTTATGAATAATGTGGTGTGTCCCTATTTGGACAAGTTTGTTATTATATTCATTGATGAAAAATTGGTATAATCTAAAAATGAGGATGAGCATGCTGAGCATTTGGAAACAGTGTTGAGATTGTTCAGAGTGAATTAGTTTCATGTTAAGCTTAGTAAGTGCAACTTCTTTTAGACAGAGGTGCATTACTTGGGACATGTTTTTTCCAAGGATTTCATAGTAGTAGATCCATATAAGATAAGAGCCATCATGGAGTGGGAAACTCATAGAAATGTAGATGAGGTGATATCCTTCATGGGATTAGTAGGTTATTATAGGAGGTTCATTAGGAACTTACCACATATTACTTAACCTATTACATCATTTCAAAGGAAGGGTAAGAAGTTTGAGTGGACAGAGGAGTGTGAGGACAATCTTGAGAAGCTTAAGAAGTTGTTAACACATGGACTAGTATTAAATATTGTAGATCCAGATAAATAGTTTGTAGTATATACATATGCTTGCAAGATAGGACTTGGTGGAGTCCTTATGTAGGAAGGATAGGTAGTGTGCTATGATTCATGGAAACTAAATGAGAATGGGGATAACTATCTGACACATGATCTTGAGCTAGCAACAATCATACATGCATTGAAGATTTGGAGGCACTATCTTCATGGCAGGGGGTTTGTATTGATGGGTGATCATAGTGGGTTGAGATACGTGCTTGACTAGGTGAATCTGAACACCTGGAAAGCTAGATGGTTGGCCATGATTAGTGAGTTTTATTTTGAGATCAGATACATAAAATGAAATGAGAACATGGTTGCTTATGCTCTTAGCAGACATATTATTTGCAATTTTTTCTAATATGTTTTCTTGCAATTTTTTATAATATCTTTGCTTTATTATTTAGTTGAAAATAATAAATATTCTATAAAATTTTGAATTAAAAAATAAAACAAAAAATTAAGCTTACATCTTCAAACATGCTTGTATGATGTAAGCATTAAGTAATACTAACTATTAGGTGTTTATAATTTTAGATTTTTATTTTAACAAGGGAGTTGCAAAGTAACAAATCTCTCCAAATGTTAATTGAAGAAAATAAAAGTTTACAACAATTGGGTTCTAAGTCAATGGAATTAATGTCAATTGAAGAAAATACAAGTTTATAACCTTTTTCTAAGTCAATTTCATCAAGCACACTAAAGCTTCTCCAAACTACTTGCAAATGGGCACACACTTTCATGTGAACAAACTACTTGGTATACAAAACATCTTTCCATGGGTGCTCGTAGAGGGGTTATTTCAACCGCTTCTAGTCAAATGTGTTCTTGTAGTTTCAAAAGGGAAAAAAGAATTATCACAATGCATGTCACAATTTTTAAGTAGAAACAATTGTGAAGGCCCTATATACTCCACTTTCTTCGGTGCTAAAGGAGGGTGCAACAAGAACTATAGTGTTATGTGCTTGTGTAGATAAGGGGTCTTCAGGCAAAGAAGATGACACCTTAAATGGAGGATCACCAAAAGGATTTTGGCTGGGTTGTTAATTGTTATAAAAACAATACAATCGCAACCTCGGAACAATAAAACCAATGTATGCTTAAACTATGACAAGAAAACCTGAGATTTTATTTATGGCCAATTAAAAGCAATATACTTTGATTCAATCCGCAACTATGAAACCTAGATGTATATTTTCTTAGAGAATTGTGGTACCATGCAAAATCTATCACAACAGAAAAATAATCATATTTACATAATTTTGATAATTAGGAACAAATGCAGGTACAAGCGTAGGTGTAGATGCAGGCACAAAAGGAGTAAAACTTTGACCAAAGCTAGTATCACCAAACAAATCAGCTACCAAATTTGTCTCACTCGCAGATGCACTAACTCATAAAGATGTGCGTGTTTAAGGATAAAACAAATAATCAAATAATACCCATAATAAGAGTGCATCTAAGAAAACAAGAATAGATCACATGTCATTTAGTGAATTTCCCAAAAATCCTAATCCACATAGGTCCATTCCAAAAGGCAAAAAATCAAGCAAGAGTTGAAGTAAACACCTATGTTATAAACCATAATGCAAATAGACAACCAATTTTAGCCAATTCCAAAGAGACTAAATTCAATTTTCATGATTCCAAATCCCAAACTTAGGAGTTGAAGACGTAACACTAACTGTAAATTTACTTCAAACATCACTTAGAAGATTATTCAACAAATATAAATTCCAAACTTATTAAACAATAATATTAACAAGCCTAAATATTTTGAGCAAAGAAGCCAAAGCAAAAGATTTTCATGATTTGAATAATGTTAGTTTTTTAAGCATCTGACGTGTTCTAGCCACAAAGTTTGGTGGAGAGGCTAGAATGCAAGAGATCTCCAAAACCCATAAATCACTTCTAAAATTTACACCTAGAGATGTCTTAATTAGATTATTAGCCGATTTTTAAATATTTCCTAAGTCTAAACTTAGGTAATATGGTTAATTAATCAGAATTAATTAAGCCAAGGTGTGAATCGTCTAGAAATTCACACAGATTGACTTTGATATGGTCCTATCCATTGATTAAGTTTAATCTTGGTCGTTGGTGCTCCAACAACAGATTATAAAAATAAGTCAATGGGAACTTGGACAACACACCAAAAACGCTAAAGACACTTGGAGAATTTGATTTTCCAAACTAGCAACAGTCATTTTTTGGAAATTTCAAGCTTTAGGACGAAGCAAAGACAGTGAGGGACAGGGAAAATGACGTTGGGGGAGGTTTTCCAGATCCATTGAGTGCATTTGCAAAGAGGCAGAAGAACCACAGTGAGGCTAACATAGGGGCTCCGCAAAATCCTCTAGAGTGTAGTTCGATTTTGGTGGAGAGAATCCAATTTTCAGTTGCAGGGGTCCGGAAAAGGTTTCAGAAGGCTAAAGAGACATTTTCTCAGCCAATGGAAGACATGATGGCTACAAGGGAAATTGATTCAGCATGTGCATGGGAATATATTGTGATAGGGTGATGTAGGCCTTTGTAGAGGTAGTTCAAGGGGCTCACTTAGAGTTTCAGTCAGAGCCCAAATTTTCTCGTGGGGTGAGGAAAATTCCTCACTAGAAATTTTCTAGTATTTTTCTCTGTAGGATTGCCAGATTCAGCATCCATATTGTACTCATAATTTCTCACTACTACATAATAATAAAACCCTCAGCTGCTACATCGATTTTCCCAAGTTTGGTTTTTTAGGAGACAATTGTCCAAAAATAATGGTATCATTTTTATGTGTGTGTGTGCTAGATTTTCTTAGTTTCCAGTGATATTATTTTCCGCATTTTATTTGTGAAAATCACAGTGTGAATTATTTGATATTTGTCATAGAAAACAAAAAATAAATAGCAATTAGAAAAAATAATTTCCAGTTGCTGTGATAGATCAAATTTTCACATGGTATCACAACATGAGTGATCAGTTAGGGAGATCAGAAGATGAGAAGATAATTTCATTGTTTAGAGGAAGCAACATGATGAAATTCTCAAATGTTGCACATTACCTAGACAAGCAGGCCAAATTGCTGGGACAAGAGTTCAATTTTCAGTTGCAAGTTGGCATAAAAGTCAAGTTGCCTAGATTAGTGACTCTAGCAATCAGAGGGAGCATCAACAACTCAGATTTTTCACTGAGCATATTTATGGTTGGACGTAGAGGGTTTTGGAATAGAAAAATGATCGTTGGGTGGAAGGGAAGTTCACACATAGAGGGGATTTCTCTCATAGGGTTTCTAGTTCAGAAATCTAGATTTCCAGTTGCATATGAAAATAGTAGCAGGTAGATTTTCTCACTCTAGGAAGGAGTGCGAGTAGCAGTGATAGAATTTGAGTAGGTGAAATAGGGAGATTCCTATTTATTCTCCATTTTTTGAGTTTCATAGATTTTGCATAGATGACCATACGAAATTGCCAGAGAAGACTATGTGAGTTAGCCATAATACGGAACTAGGCAGCAAATCGACTGAGTTGTCGGAGACAGGTACCATAGGAAGTGCGAGTTGTCTAGTATGGGTTTCAAAGTGAAGAAAGGTCCCAATAAGGGATAAGAATCAAAAGGAGATAATGCGGCACAAGATCCAAGAGGAGGAGTATGAGACTCGGGTGTGCCGAATGGGTAGGGTCCAACGCAGTTGCAACAAGGAGATCGGTTAGATCAGTTCTAGATTGTTGCAACGAGGCCATCACTTTTACTACAGGGGCCCATAGTACCATAGTAGATTTAGTGTTAGTAGATGCAACTAATCATTCAAAGGATAATTTCATAGGTAGTTGAAGTTAGTAACCGGGAGACAGTTGCAGAATTAGTTGTAGTGACATAGGCAGTGTGAATTTCCCAGTTGCAGTATGTTGGTGTTGTTCCAACCAGAATATTCCCAGCACAACACTTCACAGTCCAGTTTCTAATGCAGGAGGACAGTGCGAGTTTCCAGAAGGGAGCAAAGAGATTTCCCATAGGGAGATCAGACTCATTATTTCAATAGTTGCAACAACAGTAAAGTAGTACTGGAAATAAGAGTAGATCAGAGGTAAAAGTTGCAATTTGGGCAAGGTCCATGAGGAGCCCACCTCATGGATCATCACCTAGCTATGGGGTCCCACAGTATTCAGTAGTAGGAAGGATCAATGACAATTGATGTAGTCAGGATTCTAGAGTGACAATTGTAGACTAGTAGCAGTCAGGTGCTGGGGAGCACAATGCAGAGTTGACAATAATGCAAAGTGGAATAATGCAGGCTTAGCAACAACAAAAAAATTCTTTAGTGACAGTGCAAAGGTTAGTAGTAGTCAGGAATTAGCAGATAGATGTATCATACTGAACACAACTGATTCAATATTTCAGATGCTTCTCAGTTTTAGAGGTTGCAGTTGCGGCAACAACAAATGAGAGGCAGTTGCGGCAACAACAAATTGAGATATCATAAGAGCCTAGCAGTAAGACATTCAAAGTTATCTTTTTTGGTTTTCCTGCCAACTCCACTGAGCATTTTGTAACCCTTTTTGTCACTTTTCTCTTTTCCATGGTGGCCAATCGAACCAACCATAGATTTTTAAATTTATGGACTTGCAATTTACACGATTCTACTAATTTGGGGCTAGTATAGCTTAAGATTATTCTAAGGTCTATTAAAATTGATATAGGATAATTATTGACTTTACCTTCTAGTTCAATGATCATAGGTTGATGCTCGGCTTACTAGTCCTCTAGAGAGACATTTATTCTAGGCATACCTCTTGTTATGTATTCCACTGTAGACACTTCTTGGACATTTACTACCTAATCTGTGTTTTCACAGTAAGGGTAGCCCCTTAGGTAATGTGATTCCCCACAACCCCAACATTGTATGGGTGGCTTTTTCATTTTACCAGAATCAAATTTACTGGATTCTTCTGGTTGTTTACATCCATTCGAGGTTGATATTTCTATCGTCACCTTCAAATAGATTTGTTATGTTTTCCTTTACTAAAGATTTTGGATCGAGCAGTCCTTGTATTCTTACTGTTCGTAGGGTACTTTAGCCCCTTCTTACATGTCCATGATTTATTATTTTCTCCTTTTTACTTTTATTGTTGATAGAAAATTCATGCTTTGTGGATAACCTCATCCATAGTCTTGGGGTTATCAAACTCTATACGCTCCTTCATAGATGTTGGCAAGCTACTAATAAAATGCTGCACTTTGGCCTTTTCCTCTAGAATGTAAGGGACATAACTCAAGAGGGAGGTAAATTTTGTGACATACTCATCCATAGTCAACTAACCCAATATGAGGTCATGAAGCTCCTTAGCTTTTACATCATAATCCCACTTCGTAAGATATTTATTTTTTAAATGTTGTTGAAAGCTTTCCCACATTATCTCTTACTTGTTAATACCATGGACTGCTTTAACTTCCTCCCACCATAAGGTCACTTTTCCCTGAAGCTAATAATGGCTAGATGAGCCTTCAAATTTCTTTCATACTCATAAATATGAAAATATTTTTTAATATTCAGTATATATGCCTCAACTTCCTCCTCAAACGCACCATCAATCATTGGGGGTTTAATCTTCTTAAATTCCCCTTGAAGTTCTATCTTATGTCTCTTCATCTATTTAAATGTTCTTCCTTGAGAGATATTCTCATACTCTTCCTCTTATGTTCCCTTATCACCTTCAGGCTTAGGTGTAAGACTCTTCTCAAGGACATTATCTTCTCTCTTCCTATGTGATTCAAATATATTCCCACTATTAGGGGTTTGGGCTGAGGCCCTTTGATTTTTCCTTTTAGCTTGGTTTCTAATTATTCTGTCTTGACCTGTCATTAACCACTCATTATTGTCCCTTACACGGGTTATTTCTTCTCCTAAATTCCGCATTGTTTCCAACAACATGGTATATATGGATTGAGATTCTTCATCCAGTTGCACCCACATTCTCGAATTACATTCAGTTAAGGGTGAAAAACTTGGCCTGTAGGCAATGTCGCCATATCACTATTTCTTCCTTTCACCTTTGTACAATACAAGACATAGTTTGTTACTAACTATATCATTACATTATTATTTTTCTTTCTTTGTATATGTGTGTGTGTGTGTGTGTGTATATAGATATCTTTTTTTTACACAGACCATCATGTTGTCACTTGCTTTGAATTGATACCACTTTTGACATCTCCCTCATAACAACAATTTTACCACAACTAGTTGGAAATTGAATTTATAGAAATCAATGCCCTTTTTTTAATTAACTTTGATTTAAAACACCCATTTTATAGGCTTCCACATACAAGCCTGCAAGTTCTAATGACTTTTCCTTCCATTTAGTTTTATGTGCATTCATTACAATGGAACATTTACTATTATGATGCTCTTCTCAAGTAAAATTGTACATTCATTTTAAGTGAGTGAGTTCTAGGACCATATGTCCCCCTCATATTTGCGATGGTGCACAAATGTTTTCACCTTAGAAATTATTAAAGTTGCTTGTATGAAGGTATAACACACTTTTCATGTATCCTATGAAAACTTCCACTCTTGTCCCTATCGTATTATTATGTGCATACATGATGGATAAGTTTCTAAATTTTGGCATTGTTGGGAATTTTGTGATAATGTTTGATTTGGATTCCTCTCCGTGATGATTTGACCCATCGTAGAACTGTTGCATTATAGTCCATGCAATTAATCGACAAACATAATTTTATAAAGGGGCATGGATAGTGGAGATGAATCCTAGGATGGTTAGGGTAATAAACTACCTATTCCAGCCAGTGAGTCCCTCATTCTCACTTCCATTGCTGGGGAAAGAGTGACTCTGCCACTTGTAACTCAAGCCCTAATCGCCAGCCATTCCACTCATTGGTTTTAAAGTATGAGTTTCTTTCGGCTATGAGTTTGAGTCTTCACTACTGATAGCATGGTTGCTTATCTTCAACATAATTATTTGACGATTTCTTAGGTAATATTGTCATTTTCTAGTTTTGTTTCTTTGTTGTTCTTAAGTTTTCCTACCTTAATTCTAGAATGAGGTTTAACTACCTGACAGATTTTTAGCAATATAGATTAATTTTCTTTGGTTGTTGGAAGGAATCATGGGCATGATTCAAGGTGTTGTCTTAGTGTCTTCTAGGAGTAGAGAGATTCCAACCCAAGAAATTGTTCCAGTAAAGATGATGATTGTTGAAAAATAGGTAATCATTTGGGTTTTAGGGTTTCTGGTATTAGAAATATTTTTTGTCTTTTTCAAAAATACATTATGTCAATCTCTCCCTCGATCTAACTTTGTATTTTGACCTCTTTTTTTGTGTGTGTGTTCTTTCATGGCTTAAGGGAGTAGTTATCATTTTCTCTTTTTCCTAGGTAAAGGTTTGGTCCCTTAATGTCATTATTAAACTCATCCTTTGTTATGATTCATAACACGACGAGTGGACTAATTCTTTCCTTTTTCATTCTAAGGTATGGTGCATTCAATACTCTACTCAAATTATTTAACTTGCGAGAGGGATTCAAACCCTATGTTGGCTAACTCATTGCTCTGTTGCTCTCTATGTTGACCCGTATACCCAACATTTATTGGTTGATATATTCAGGACAAACCCTAACTTAGGGTTTCTTTTCAATGAGCCTCAATCACATTAGAGTGACATTAGTTAGTCAGTTTAGAATTAGGTTTCCATCTATTTTCATACTTGTATTTCTTGAAGAGTCGCCATAAAATTCCAGTTTTTAAGGTTTGAAACCCTGCTAGGGTCTAATAACTATGATGAAAATTCCATGTAATAAAATTTAATAAAGGAAAATTAAAAACCACAATTGACAGGACACTTATTCCAGGCTAAACGTTGGGCAGAAAATCCTAGTGTGGGTTTTATTTGGCTTATTATGGATAAGGAAATTGGCAAAGGCAATAGCTAAGGCTTTGGAAATGAAAAATGGCATTTTTGGCACATTTATTTCTGAAAATAATGGAAGTTAGGAGAAAATGAAGGTGAAAGGTTATAGGTTGCATATGAGGAGGAAAATGCAGAAAATATATGCCTAATTGATAAAAAGGCTTCTGAGGATCATTTTGTACCTTTTGTTAGTTTAGTTTTGGAGCTCTCTCATTATTCTCTCTCTCTCACTCTTAGATACTTAGATTTTTCTTAGAGCACTTTGGAATTGGATCAAGAAAAGAAAAGAAGGCAAGAGGAAGGAAGGAGAAATAAAGGAAGAGTAGAATCAAGTAGCTACAACATGATTCTTTGTAGGTATCAATTTGCATGTGTTTTCCTTGCTAGATTTGGCATGCATGGTATGCATGTTATTCTTTGTTGTTATGGCATGGGTTTTGCTAGGTGTGACAATGTTTTCAGCCCAACCTTTCCATTTCAAGATATCCATGGTGTGATGGGGTTCTCATGTTTTGGTTGAGTTGGATTGCTGGATGGATTCAAAGTTGAGTGAGGTGGATCTCCAAATGATAGAACACATGGCATAGTAACCCATGAACCAGACTATGGGTTGTGGTAAAGCCAAATCTTGTGTTGCCTCAGTGGGCCTAGGAATCCTTGACTGGTGAACGGCGAGATATATGGTAAAGCCTAGAGGTGGTTTCCCTTGATTAGGCCTAGGAATCCTTCTCAGTGAATGGCAGGATATACGGTAAAGCTTAAAGGGTGGTGTCTCGGTTTAGCGTCTAGTGATCCCTTGATCAAACTGTGGATT
Organism: Pinus taeda; assembly: GCA_000404065.3. Lineage (NCBI taxonomy): Eukaryota > Viridiplantae > Streptophyta > Pinopsida > Pinales > Pinaceae > Pinus > Pinus taeda. The sequence goes on from APFE030140229.1 coordinate 198,077, forward strand.
ATGGTAAAGCCTGAGAGACTAGGAGACAAAAATTTCCTCACGGCATAGGTGGAGAAATCCAATGGCATCCATGCTTGTTTTGGCCTAATGAGATGGTGGAGATCATGGTAAAAAATGCTATTACATTCTTGTTGTGTTAACATAGTGATCTAGTGTGGATTACAGTAAAGCACAGTTTATATTGATGAGGGTGAGTTTATTTATCCTCTGGATTCCATAGATGGTTCTTTTGATTTGATTCCCTCATTCATGCTTGGAATATGGCACGAAGGTGAATGGCTGAAGAGAGAATTGGCTTTGGCATTCTATGGCTGGGTGGAATGTGGTAGTCTCATCCCGAGTTGGATTTTGCATTCATTAATAAGAGGTTCTTTCCTTGATATATTATGTATAAATGTACTAGTTTATATGTGGATTCTATGGATGATGTATCCTTGATATTTCTGTTGTTATTATGCATGTTATAAGCATGTATTATGATAGTGATGATGTATGCCTCTCCTCGTGTTTTGATTTGTAAATGAAGAAACAATGTATCTATGACCTAATAGATGATAATGTAGCTAATGATATAAGGGATCAATGCTTCTTAGTGATTCCCAGATAAGTATGAGACCCCTATATTTAGATATGTTGTTTACTCTTATAGATTTTGTATTTGTGATATGTTTGACGAAATGCCTATCATAGTTAGTAAGGATCCATTCAAGTTGTTGTTCAAGTTATTTCATTTGTATCATCATTCTATTGTTATATTTCATATGTTATGGGATGTGACCTGGGATATAGGCCTAAAAGTGGCTCAAATCCTGGGAACATAGGCACAACATCAGGCAAAAATGTCCTTTGACACTAGCATACCCATGCTTTGGGAGTGTCCAGAGTCTCCTGGACGCATGCATGCCCATATCAAGGGAGAATCGGAGAGTTTAATGGTCTAAAACTTTAGTTGGTCTCAGGGGCTGGTTACCGAGTGGTTGGGTTGGCTCCTAGGGATCATGTTGTTGATGTGGACAATATTTGTTGTATGTTTCCATCGATTCCACTTCCTTAAGGTCACCTAGGAGGTTGAGTCTCATTATAGTGGCCTGTCATCGCATATTTACCTTGGTTTCCTAGCTACTTGGGTAGATGTGGGATGAGAGTGTAACAAAGTGGTATCAGGGCATGGTTCACCCCTCAGACTAGATGGGTGGTGTGTGTTGGTCATGCATCCATGTCAGTTTCACGTTTGTTAATCATCCTTATAGTTTGTATGTTTGTTGCATATGCATGGTGTTGGTCATGGTTGTTGTGATGTTTCCATGTGAGAGAGGATGTTGTTTTTGTGAAGTGTATCATCATGAGTGTATGACTGATTACATGTTGTTTATTCTAGCATATTTTCAATGTACATTGATATGGATTTTTTGTCATGCATGAGGTCATGGTATGAGTAGATGATATGTTCATGCATTGATGCCTGGTCTCTAGCTAGAATTATGGTTATATGCTTATATATTATATGTATATATGTTGTCATGATTATGTTATACATGTATTGTGCTGATTGGTTGATCTTGAAGATGAGATATCCTCCTTGAATTTTTCTAAGTTACATTGGTTTATTATGATTTGGTTTAGCTAACATAGTATGCCTTGCAGGAAAGAAGTCAAAATGACTAGAAAGATGTAGATTATAAAGATTCTCCCTATGAATCAAATGAGTAGCATGGTGTTGGACACACCTCTGATTTAGCATACACATTGAGAAGCTTGAAGGAAGAAATAAGGAGTTTTAAGGCTGACATTGACAAAATCATGTAGGAAAAAGAGAAACAAGAAGAGGTTAATGCAATACTTCTTCATAGTTTATTAGAATTGCAGTAACAGGGGCCACTTCAAATCAGCCAATGAAAGGAGGATAGAACTAATGGGGCATATGGCAGTAGGTCTCATGGTGATCACATGTCAGGTAGAGATGGAACAATGAGAGATGTCAGGTTTTCGGATACTCCGGATATGAGAGGTGATGGATACAGGTATTATTCTAGTTATGGTTTTGACAGGAATTATGATTGTCATCATTATCATCCTTATAGGGATACTTATCATATGAGTTTAAGAAATAAAAGGCACATACTTTTGATGGAGACTTGAAGAAACCAAAAGATGAAAAGGCTTGGATACTTGGGATGAACAAGTTCTTTGAGTTTCATGAGTACACAAAAAAATGAAGGCATGAATTTCTATCTTCGGCCTGAAAGGTAAATCAAATATCTGGTGGGAAGATGTGAAGCAGGTTAGAGACATCAATATGGATGAATTTAGTTGGCATGAGTTCAAGAGGCTTTTTAGGAGGAAGTAATTGTCATAGAGCTACTATAATGATAAGGCCAAAGAATTCAATGAGCTAAATATGAGATCAATGAAAGATGAAGAGTACATGACTAAGTTCCTGGAACTATTGAGGTATATACCATATCTTAAAGATTAAAAGGCTAAAGTTAAATGGCTTTTCAATGGTTTTCCATTAGCATTTAGAGATAGGATTGAGTATGATGAGCCTCAGTCACCGGAGGAAGTTATTGGGAAATTGAAGCATTTCTATGAACAATCAAAGCATAAGAATGAATGTCATAAAGGATGGAAAGGGAAGGTTAAGGATAAAGGTAAGGGTAAATAGTAGCTGAAATGAAAAAGGCCTCAAAATACAGAAGAAAAACAAAATGTGGGACCACAAAAGAAGTTCAATGCAGTTAGACAAGGACGTGGATCATAACAATGACATAGAGGTGATGGTACTGGATGGTTGGAGTGTTGGACATGCAGTAAGGAACACCTTAAGAGATATTTCCCATAGAATCAGGGTGGTAGGCCTTAGATATATAGTGTATAGGAGGTGCATAATGTTTGGGACATTGGTCAAAGTATTCCTCGTATCTATGTGGCATTGGACAACAGACAAGCATGCCATTAGGCATCTATCATTGAGATGGATAGTAAGCTTTGTGTGAAAGTTGTTTCTATTTTGATTGACCCTGGATCTAACTATAGTTATGTTAGTACCAAATTGGTGGATAAATGTGGTCTAAATAAAGAAGTGCATGCAGAATATTGTTTAGTGCAACTGGCTATAGGTACAAAGAAAAGAGTGCATCATTGGGTAAGAGCTTGTGCATTTGAGTTGAATGGCATTTCAAAAACAACGTACTTGAACATATTTCCATTAGGATCGTATAATATGGTATTGGGTATGGATTGGCTATACCTTCATAGGACTAAGGTTTATTTTTATGACAAATCCATTGAGTGCTTGGATGAAAATGGGGAACCAAGAGTCTTGTAGGGAAAGAAGAAATCCACAGCAGTTAGGATGGTGACAACTATGAAGGCAAAATGTCGTTCTAGGAAAGGGTGTGTGTTATTTTCCATACATATCTATAGTGACAAAGGTAAGGAATTCGAGGATGCAGATGTTTTGAGTAGGTACCTAGTTTTACAAAAGTTTTAGGATGTGTTGCTTGCAAGGATTTTAGAGTTGCGACCTCACAAGGAAATAGACTTTTCTATTGATTCAGTATCACGGACAACTCCAGCATCAAAGGCACCTTACATAATGAGCACATCTAAGTTGGTAGAGCTGAATTTGTAGTTGAAGGAAATGTTGGACAAGGGAGAAATTAGGCCAGGTGTATCACCTTGGGGCCCACCAATGTTGTTTGTGGAGAAAAACGATGGTACTCTCAAATTATGCATTGACTATAGGAAGTTGAACAAAGTGACCATCAAGAACAAGTATCCATTTTTGAGGATTGATGACTTGTTTGATCGGCTATATGGAGCAAGAGTGTTCTCGAAGATTGACTTTAGATTAGGATACCATCAGGTACACATCAAGGAAGAGGACATTTACAAGACAACTTTCCAGAACAGGTATGGGAATTATGAGTTTGTTTTAGTTCCATTCAGTTTAACTAATTCCCTAGCTACCTTTATGTGTTTGACGAATAGTGTGTTGTGTCCCTATTTGGACAAGTTTGTTATTGTATTCATTGATGACAAATTGGCATAATCTAAAAATGAGGAGGAGCATGCTGATCATTTAGCAATAGTGTTGAGATTGTTGAGAGAGCATTAGTTGTATGATAAACTTAGTAAGTGCAACTTCTTTTAGACAAAGGTGCATTACTTGGGACATGTTTTTTTCCAAGAATGGCATAGCAGTAGATCCATATAAGATAAGGGACATCATGGAGTGGGAAACTCATAGAAATGTAGATGCGGTGATATCCTTCATGGGATTAGTAGGTTATTATAGGAGGTTCATTACGAACTTACCACATATTTCCTTAACTATTACATCATTGCAAAGGAAAGGTAAGAAGTTTGAGTGGATAGAGGAGTGTGAGGGAAATTTTGAGAAGCTTAAGAAGTTGTTAACACATGCACTAGTGTTAAATATTATAGATCTGGATAAATAGATTGTAGTATGTACATATGCTTGCAAGATAGGATTGGGTGGAGTCCTTATGTAGGAAGGATAGGTAGTTTGCTATGATTCATGGAAACTAAATGAGAATGATCATAACTATTTGACACATGATCTTGAGCTAGCAACGATCATACATGCATTGAAGATGTGGAGGCATTATCTTCTTGGCAAGAGGTTTGTATTGATGGGTGATCATAGTGGGTTGAGATACTTTCTTGACTAGATGAATATGAACACCAAGAAAGCTAGATGGTTGGCCACAATTAGTGAGTTTTATTTTGAGATCGGATACATCAAAGGAAAGGAGAACGGGGTTGCATATGCTCTTAGCAGGCATATACAGGTTAATAATATAGTAGCTATGAGTTCCTATGGGATAGATCTATAAGGTAGGATCTTGGAGGCAGGTTGTAGCAGAGTACAGGTACAATTACAGGTGGTGGTAGGGGTATAGGTACAGGTACAAGTACAAGTAGTGGAATAGCTGCAGGTGCACGTGATTTGGACTAGAATATTAAAACGAATGGATTGGTCAGGTTTAGAGACAAGATATATGTACCAGACAAGAGTGAGCTCAAGAAGGTGATCTTGAGGGAATTTCATGTGAAACCATATTCAAGTCACCTAGGCTATCAGAAGACATTGACTACAGTGAAGAAGTTTTATTATTGACAAAATTTGAAGAAGGATGTAATAGTGTTTGTGGCTAAGTGTTTTGATTGTCAGCAGGTGAAGGAAAAGTGTAAGCTCCCAGGTGGACTACTACATGTGATTGTGATTCCATAATGGAAATGGGAGGTCATTTCCATAGAATTTATCACAAGATTGCCGAGGACAGTGAGACAACATGATTCCATCATGGTAGTGGTGGATAGATTAAAAAACATAGCGCACTTCATTCTAGTTAAGTCTACATTCTCAACGAGTGATGTAGCACATGTCTTCATCAAGGATGTAATCAGGTTGCATGGAGTTCTGAAGAAGATTATGTCAGACAAGGATGTGAAGTTCACTTCCAAGTTTTGGAAGGAGTTATTTGTAGGTTTGGGCACATGGTTGGTCTTGAGTACAACTTATCATCCGCAGATAGATGGACATATAGAGAGGGTCAATAGGATGTTGGAAGACATGTCGAAGATGTATGTGATGCATCAGTAGTGGAAGTGGGAAGAGTACCTTCCATTGGTAGAGTTCTCTTTCAATAATGGGTACCAGGAGTCACTCAGGATGATCCCATTTGAGACATTGTATGGGAAGATTGCAATAATCCCATTAGTTGGAGTGAATCAATTAACAGGGTGTTGGTTGGACCAGACATGTTGGCAAACATGGAGTGGGAAATGTAGTTAATCAAGAAGAATTTGAAAGAAACACTGGATAGGTAGGAGAGCTATGAAAATCATAATAGGTTGTTAAAGGAGTTTCATGTTGGGGAACATGTCTACTTGCACATCAAACCAAAGAAGATCTCCTTGCAGATTGGATCATGTGCCAAGTTGGAACCCCAATTTTGTGGACCTTTTATGATTATTGAGAGGCTCAAACTAGTAGCCTATCGATTTAAACTACCTCTGATAGTGAAATTCCATGATGTTTTCCATGTGTCATTGCCTAAGAAGTATGTTAAAGATGTTGATCATGTGATTGATTGAGCTGTATTGCAGGTGGAGCTAGATGGATAATTCCATCTAGAGCCTCAATGTAAATTGCAGAAAAAGGTTTGCATGATCTAGAACCGAGAAACCAAGGAGGTTAAAGTGGAGTGGAAGAACTTTGGGCCCAATGAAGCTACGTGGAAGGTGACAGATCAAATGTAGGGTATATATCATTCATTATTTCCCGATTGAGGAAAATAATTTTTGGTATGATGTTTGGTATATCTTTTGGCATATGTTTGGATGATGTTTTGATATATGTATATATGTATATGGATGTAAATACCTCCATGAGCTATGATATAAAGCTCCAATAAGTAATATGGGTGTCATGTCATTATAGTTGTCATGTTGTTATGTTGTCATGCTGGTTTACTTTTTAGCAGGGTGATCATTATAAATACTACATCAAGCTGTCTTATAAAGCTCCATGGGAAGTATGTCTTCCTTTCAATGATTTTGCTGAGGTATAGGTGTGGTTGAACACCGAGTATGGTGTTCCCCAAGGGGGAGGGTGTTGTAATAGCCCTGGTGAAAATTCTATGTAATAAAAGTTAATAAAGGCAAAATAATAACCATGGTTGATGGGACACTTATTCCAACATAAATGTTGGGCAAAACATCCTAGTGTGGGTGTTTATTTGGTTTATTATGGCTAAGAAAATTACAAAGGCAATGGTTAAGGCTTTAGAAAGGAAAAATGGCATTTTTGGCACAATTATTTATGAAAATAATGGGAATTAGGAGAAAAGGAAGGCAAAAGGTCACATTTTGCATGTGAGGAGGAAAATGAAGGAAAATAATGGAAAATGAAGAAAACAGAGGCCTAATTGATAAAAAGGCTTTTGATGATCAGTTGGTACCTTTTGCTAGTTCAGTTTTGGAGCTCTCTCATTATTCTCTCTCTCTCTCTCACTCTTGGACACTTAGATTTTTCTTGGAGCTCTTCAGAATTGGATCAAGAAAGGAAAAGAAGGCAAGAGGAAGGGAGGAGCAAGCAAGGAAGAGCAAGATCAAGCAGCTACATCAAGATTCTCTGCAGGTATCGATTTGTATATGTGTTTTCCTTTCTAGATTTGGCATGCATGGTATTGCATGTGGTTCTATGCTATTATGGCATGGGCTTTACTAGGTGTGACAGTGTTTTCAACCTAGCCTTGCCATTTTCAGATAGCCATGGTGTGATGGGGTTCTCATGTTTTTGTTGAGGTGGATTTCCAGATGGATTCAAATATGAGCGAGGTGGATCTCTGAATGATAAAACACATGGACTAGCAACCCCTGAACTCAACTGTGTGTTGTGGTAAAGTCAGATTTTGTGTTTCCTTGGTGGG
>APFE030140229.1:212690-230669 GCA_000404065.3 Pinus taeda
TACCGTCGACTAAATACCAAGGGTAAAACATAAGGAACCCCACGTGTGCGCGCTTTACTGCCTTGAAGTGTGTGCACTGGGGGTACGCACCTCATGAAAGGGTAACCTGCGTGTCTGGACGCGGTCCCTGCACAGAGTACCTGCGGGTATGCATCTTCTGAACTGTTCTCCTGCGTACTTCTTAATTTTCATCATATTGAGAGCCCTTGCCATGGGGTGTTGCCATCAAGTACAACATCTGTAACCTATAACCATGCCAGAAACAGAATGCCAACATGCATATTAGTAGAAAAATTGTAAAAATGGAGGGAAGACCCAAAATTTAACCCACAACTTTCCAAAGCTCCCCAAAGCCTCACCTATCCTGAAGCAAAGAATAGCCAGAGCAAGTTGGGCTTGCAAATAGGACCATAACCAGAAGAAATGATGAAATACGAAGGAAAGAACTAGGCCAAGAGGACCTGGTCCTTCCACCAACTTGAAAATGGCCATTAATGTTGGGAACAATACTAAGGTGGGGGGTGGGTAGTGGGAAGTGGGGAGTGGGGGAGGGGAGGGGAGGGGGGGGGTTGTGGGGAAGGGGGGAACAAGTGAATCAATATTTTAAAATTCAAATTTTTAAAAAATTATATTCTAAAATATGTACGTTACTATTAATAAATCAACCTGCATATGTACACTACTTCAAGGAAGGAAACCAAAATATATCGAGTTTACTAATTTTTCATGTATTCTATAAAATGATTATCTTTAGTCATTGCATTAATAGATTAATTACTTTTCATTTTACAGTAAAGAACATAAATAACTGACAACAAACACACATAGAACACCACAATTTTAGTTGGAAACCCAATGTGGGATAAAACCACCATTGATGTTGCTTTTTCTTCTTTATTATGATATAAAGAAAAATATTGCACTTGTACTGATGCAAACTCTTGTCAGTATGTAGACACCCACTTGCAGAAGGCTACAACCTTCTCTCATTCTCCAACACCCACTGGAAGGGAGCTACAACCCCCTAAACTTGTTTACTGGCTCCTACTGGAAGGGATCCCCTACCCCCTTTATGAAGGCTAACACCCTCAACTCCTTGTAGACCACTTTTTAGAATATTTGAGACTGGATCCACCTGTCACACAACCATCATACAACTTGTAGGCCACCTTTCACGAAATTTTCAAACTCGACCCATATCAACAATAAACCCAAACAAATATGTCAAACTTAAGCACTGAACTTGAGACACTCACACTGCAAAACCACTGAATTGCTAAAGCATCAAGTCACTAAATGAAGAGCCAAGGAAACCTTTAGGGGATAATATTCACAGGTGGCTATCTTTTCATACTTTTTCCAAAACAATAATTGCCAATTTCCATATTTTATAAAAAAGGATTCACCCAATTTTTATTGTATAAAATTATTTTACCTTAAAAATTGCCATGATACTATATAAACCTGTATAAAATAATTATAAATCTAGACAATTTTAGAAAATATCATTAAACACTTTATTATTTGTCTATTAGAGACTAGTAAGATTCACCAAAGTTTCTAAACTTTAAGAGAAAATTTCATCCATAAAATTTTCCTTGTGCAACAGAACGCAACCAGAACAACAAACATCAAATTTTGTATGCGACTATAAGACTTGCGTATGTACGCGTATTCTCTGTATAGCACCTGTGTACATATCTCAAAATACTAAACGTTAAATCATTAATCACTAAACTATGCATAAACGATTTCACCAGTTACAGATCAGACCATAGATCATACACACAGTTAAACTTCTATCCCATTAAAACTGATTAGTTCAACCAAATCACCTCAAAATTTATTGTCAGACATAGATCATCATGATAGAGACATCATCGATAGACAACAACAAATAAACTAGACATTATCTACTATAAACATCAATCATTAGTTCAAACCCCAGTTTGTATACGCGACTTCCACAAGGAATATATGTGTATGTACTCATTTACCATACACAACACCTACATATAAGTCTTTACATACTAGAAAATATTTTGCAGAAAATATAATCAACCCTATAGAGATGGATTTTCATATGTACGCAACTATTCCCAAACATACCTGCATATAGATCTAAAAAACTTTCACTGCAAACACAATTTCACTTTCCACAACCTTTTATGTCAATACTACCGGATTCTGAATAAATCATTTAGACCATAGTATTACCATCATCACAAATTCATCAATGTTAGTTATTTATACATTTGCAACAAGTAAATAAATTAAGCATATATGTCAACATACTTCAGATCGAAGTCTTCTCCTTACTCCTTGGTGCACACCTATTTAATATTAAATTATTCACATACAACCCAATACTTTCACACACAACAACTTGATCTCCATCTCTTTATATAGCTTTAGCCTTACCCAAAATGTTAGGCAAATCCCCTAGTAATGTCATTGGTATTATTCGATGGGATAAAATAACCATTGTCATACTCATTACTATGGGCCAATACCATGGTAAAGACCCCTGATATTTAAATTAGCATGGTGCGTATTTTGTACATGACTCTTTTGCACAATACCTGCATATGTACACAACCTTGCTTCTTCGGACCCACATATACTTTCTCAAACTTTTCTTTTACCATCCATCTTTCTTTGAACTAACATTCATTTGTCCACGTCACTTGTAACATCTGTACCAGTCTCCATAATCATCATGTTATCACAAAATTTGACATCTTTATCAAGTAGGTTGCCATCAAGGACAACACATTAGCCATAATAACAACAATCTCCCCCTTTTGACTTGATGTCAACCAATTTGGTGTTTGGTCACCTTTTGTAAACATCTGCAAATACCAAGACTTCTTAACAATATTTGCCAAGCATTCGTCTTCAAACACCAAGCTTCTCTCCCCCTTTGACATCAAGGGAAAAGGGCTAACCAATGCTGAATGAAGACTTATCTTCCTCCTTTGTAGAGAGGAGCACTGTAGGTATGATATGTTGAGTATGAGAACTACATGTGTACTATGCTCCCCCTAAGAATACACTGAACCTTTTGAAGATAGTCAATAGAGTACAAGACTTTATGAATCAACAAAAAATGACCTTTCCTATGACCAATGACCAATGATTACATCAGTCACCCAATAGAGGGGGGTTTCATATTTGTCCCAGCGTTACATCAATTTCCCAAAATAATGGGATTACATACAATGAATGACTTGAGCCCAATAGCCCATACATGATTGAATATTACAATGGCTACATCATGGGTCTTTACATGACCTTTACATCAAAGGGACAAATATGAGATTTATAACCAAGACTAGGACTTCAACAATGAGGTTGTAAGATCATGATAGTCATCAACAACCACCATATACCATATAGGAACTTGAAACATGAGTATTTGATAACATCAACATAGAAGCAACATGAACATCCTTATCATCAAGAAGCAAGAAAGGGCAATGGTGCATCAAACTCTTTAGTGCCATTGATAACTAGTGACAAAACAACAACATATAAATATCCAATGGTAATAATAGAAATATCCAAACATCAACAAAGATATGCAATAAGGAAAGCTTATGAAACCATAATGCCAATAAGGACTTATAAGGTTGTAATAGTTTCTCCCCCTGAACCAATAGACTACACCAAACCAATCCCAAAACTAGAAGAACAAACATGAAATGGTGAATACATATAGGAGGATCCCCTTGAATCTATGCCCTTCTTATCAATTACTGAGATGTATACATGTATATATGACTCAGAAACCATGTATATACATGACTGTCCTTCACACCGTTCATGTACAAAGAATAAATTGTAGTAATTTATAGTCACATGTCCCATTGAATATGACATACCTATTAGAACAATTAGCAGAGTGATGAAGCAAGAATCATTCCTAATTTTTGTCTGATATATTAAAAGGAATCATGTGAAAGTGGCTTTGTAAATATATCTACAACATTTTCCTCTGGAGGAACATACTCTAGTTTTCCTTTCTATTCAAGCACTTTCTCTGTTAGAAAATGATATTTAATTGGAATGTGCTTGGTTTTTGAGTGCATGAAAGGATTTTTAGAGATACTTATGGCACTAGTATTATCACAAAGAATAGATATAGGTTGTGGACAAGTGACTTGAATTTCTTGCAATGTTTAAATCATACATAGAAGTTGAGTACAACAAGATGCAATAGAAATGTATTCCACCTCTGCAGTAGATAAAGCGATGGAGCTTTGTTTCTTGTTGAACCACGAAACCAAGAATTTTCCTCCACTAGTACTCTTGTGATCATTAATATTACCTGCCCAATCTGCATCTGTGTAAGCATGAAGAGAAAAGCCTGCATTTTTAGGATACCATAGACCAAGATCTTGAGTTCCTTGTAGATACTTGGATATTATCTTAACTACTTGGAGATGATTTTCCTTAGGATTTTCTTGAAATCATCCAAAAATTCCAACTGAATTCATAACATCTGGTCTTGTGCCTATAAGGTAGATACAACTTCCAATCATAGATCTATATTCTGGTTGATTGACTGAAGGAGAATCATCATTTTGACTAAGATTTCATCTTTTTACCGTTGGTGTGCATATAGGCTTGCAGTATTCAATTCCATATTTCTTCAAAATATGTTTGAGGTACTTGGTTTGAGAAAGAAAGATACCATTCTTAGTTTTTTTAACTTAAAGACCATGGAAATATGTTAGTTCACCAAGTAGAGACATCTCAAGTTCTTGTTGCATAACTGCAGCAAATTCTTGACTCATAGATTCTACATTACTTCCAAATACAATGTCATCTACATGAAAAACAACTATCAAAAGTTTGTTTATATCAAATTTGATATATAGGTTACTATCTGCAGACCCTTTTATGAAGCCTTATTGTTCAATATATCTATCAAGACAATAGCACCATGCACAAGGAGCTTATTTTAACCCATACAATGCCTTCTAAAATTTTCAAACAAGATTTTTATCATTGCCTAGAATGAACCCTTCAAGTAGTTCAATATAAAATTCTTCTTCTAGATCCCCATTTACAAATGCCCATTTAAAATCCATTTGATATACTTTAAAGTTATGAAATATTGAAAATGCAAGGAACATTCTTATGGCTTCAATTCTAGCTATAGGTTCAAATGATTCTTTAAAGTCTATCCCTTCATGTTGAACATAGCCTTTGCACTTACTTTGCTTCAAATTACTTCTCCATTTTCATTCAATTTTTTCTTGAACACCCATTTTGTCCCAATAACATTTTTTTCATGAGCCCTTGGTACTAATTCCCATGTATGGTTCTTTTCTCTTTGATCAAGTTCTTCATTCATTTCCTTAACCCAACATTCATATTTTCTTGCTTGATTCACATTTTGAGGTTTAATTGTGGATAATAAGGCTACGTAACTAGAAGTTCCAATAGGAGTTCTTCTATTTTGTTTTCCTGCTTCCGTATCTCCTATAATTTAAGAATCAGGATGATTTTTTTGAATATAACTTGAAGGATTCATTTCAAATGTATCTTTATTTTCATTTCCTTCTTCTGGTGCTTCTCTATTTCCTTCTCCTACAACCTTTTGGCTTGTAGTAGGGAGAGGTTCGTCATATGTTGGTGCTTCCTTTTTGGTACCTATGGATGCTTCATTAAACACAAAATCTATGCATTCAATAATCTTTTGAAGCCTTTTATTATAGAATTTATATCCCTTGCTTCTAGAATACTATCCAAGAAGGATTCCTTCATCAACTCTAGATTCAAACTTTCCACGCTTATCATCATTTTTCTTTATGTAATATTTCTTCCAAAAATTATAAAGTGTTTGACAATTGGAGACTTACCAAACCATAGTTTATGTGGAGTTTTATCACTATTTACTCGAACATGATCTTTGTTAAGTATATTCATAGTTTATGTGTTTCTTCCCCCCAGAAGGTATGAGGTGTTCATGACTCATCAAGCATGGTACATGCCATTTGTTGCATTTTTATGTTCATTCTTTCTACTGCTCCATTTTGTTGAGGAATCTTAGCTATAGAAAATTGTCTTTTGATGCCATCTTGTTCACAAAAATTGAAAAACTCATCTGATATAAACTCTCTTCCTCTATCAGATATAAGACATTTGATTTTCAAATATAACTCATTTTCTACTAGAGCTTTGAATACTTTAAATTTATCAAATGCTTCATCTTTATGTTTTAGTAAGCCAATCCAACACATTTTTGTCAAATCATCAATGAATAATATGAAGTATTATTCACCATGAGGAGACATTTTTCTCATAGGATCACACAAATCAATATGAATAAGTTCAAGTGGCTTACTTGAAATACCTTCTTTATCTTTAAACTGAACTCTAGTTTTCTTACCAAATTGACATGATTTGTAGTTGTTATTTTTAGGTGGAGAGATGTTGGGCATGTCACGAACTACTCCCACTCTGCTTGATTTGTACAATTGAGAAAAGCTAAGGTGTCCCCACCTTTTGTACCAAATCTAACTTTATTCATATTTAATTAAGTAACAATGCTCTTTGCTGCCATCCAAGACATAGACATTGCCTAGAGCTCTTGTTCCCTTTATTATGATCTTACCTATATCTAGATTTCTTACCTTGCAATTCTTTGATCTGAAAACAAATTCATGATCTTGGTCACACATTTGAATAACACTTGACAAGTTGTGTCTTAATCCATCAATAGAGAAAACATTTCCAACCTTGACCTTCTCTTTTAGAAACATAATTCTTTTCCCTTTGATAGCAGCAGGTGAGTTATTACCAAAAGTTACATTCTTTTCTTTCTCTATTTCATTAAAATAAATAAATGTGTATTTGTCACATTTCATATGCTTCAAACATCCATTGTCAATATACCACATATTTTCTTTATCTTCTGCATCCAAATATAGACCACAATTTTTAGAGTCGGTAATTTTTATTTTTGATACCTTGGGTGGTATTGTCTTTTGTTCATGTTGGTAAGATGGCCCCATTCTTTTTCTGCATTCAGTTTCTTTATGACCAAATTTATGGCAAAGGGAACATTCAATTTCATCTTGAAGATGTGAGAAAACATTATAAGAATATTTCTTTGCCCCAATCTCATTCTTTTGTTTTCTAGCTTCTCTAGTCGTAATAGTTTTATAAGCAACATACTAAACAAACTTGTCACCAAAATTGTGAAAAGTGAAGCATTGACCATTACAGTAGGAATACCAAGTAGTATAATACCTTAGTGAGTATCTTATGCTTTGATTATGGTAAGGTTGTTTTGTTTGAGAAGTATTTTACCCTTCATTCTTTTGCTGAGAACTATAATTCTATTCACTGCTTCCTTTTACTACATTGACGTAGCTTCTTGTACTTGTTTAAGAAGATTTTATAGTTTTTTATGATTCCCCATTTGAATTGCATCCAAGACCTGTCTTGATTAGAGGAGAGAATTTCACTTTAATGATATATTCTAAAGTCTCAGATCCTTTAGAAAATATAAGATTTAGAGCCTTTGTTTTCTAAATTTCCTTTGGTAGACCCACTATTTAAAGTTCTAAATTTTCACGGTACCTTTCCTTTTTAGAACTTGTTTCTTCAAAACTTCTTCAAAACATTTAGCTTCTTCTAAACAGATTCTTAGCTAAGTTATTTCCTCAACAACAATATTTTCCTTATACATACATATTTCCTTTTATTATGGAGCATCCATAAAGATATCATCAAATTCATATAACATTTTTATTTAAAAGCCATAAGTAACTGATAATCTTGATCAGATTCAACATCCTCATTATTGGAAGAATATTCACTATCTTCATGAGTATAAAAAGTTTTCTTTCTATCAAAACTTATTTTAACATTCCCTTTTGAAGAATTATCCCCTTCCTCATGATTTTATTTATAAATAAATTTAGTAACATAGTGACCTACCCCTTCAAAGGAAAAATATTTAAAAGGTAGCTTACCTCTAAACCTATGATTTCCTACTTGAAGTTTCTTCACAAATTTCACTTCTTCTTCGTCCAAAATGTAACATGTTTTCTTAATCTCTTACTTTTCCTTCCCTTTGTGTGTAGCTTTGAATGGTTCTTCTCTTATATCAGATGGACCCCCTTTCCTCATTTCATAAGCTATTAAAATCCCATGGAGTTGTTCAATAGTGAGATTCTTCAAATCCTGCATTTCTTCAATGGAAGAGACTTTCGAGTTGAATTTTGAGGTTAGAGATCTTAGGATTTTCTCAACAAAAGAAGAATATTTTATTTCATCAACAAGGTTTTTCATTGATTTAACAATCTAATCTACTCTATGGAAAAATCTTACAATATTTTCATCATCATGCATTTTGAGAGTCTCATATTGAATTCTAAATGTTTGAAGTTTAGTTCTCTTTACTTTAGTGTCACCTTCATAGGTTTGGATGATTTTGTCCCATATAGTCTTTGTGAAATTTAGTTGCGTGACTTTCACAAATTATGACTCATCCAATCTCCCTAAGAGAGCATTTACTTCCTTTGCATTTGTCTCCTACTATTTCTTCCCTACATCATCTGTGGGAATAGAGGATCAATATTGATATCCTCCTTCAATGATTTCCCATACATTAGCTCCAAGTGACTACAAATATGCTCCCATTTTCACTTTCCAAAATAAAAGGTTAGTTCCATTAAAAAAAGTTTTCCTGATAGAAGATACTCCCTCTTGACTTCTCATCTTGATGGATCTCTCCCTTTAAGCGATCAAGCTTCTTCTGAGGGACTTGCTCTGATTCCAATTGTTTGGAAAAATAATTGGGGGGTGGGAGTGAATCATTATTTTAAATTCAAATTTCCAAAAGTTATATTCTAAAATATGTACATTGTTGCTATTAAAGCAACTTGTGTATGTACACTACCTTAGAGAAGGAAACCACGTATATCCACTTTACTGATTTTTCATGTATTCTATCAGATGATTATCTTTAATAATTGCATTATTATTTTAATTACTTTTTAGTTTTCACTAAAGAACATAAATAAATCACAAAAAACACACATAGAACATTAGGATTTTAGGTGGAATTCCAATGTGGGAGAAAACCACCGTTGTTGTTGTCTCTATCTTCTTTATTATGATATAAAGAAAAATATTACATTTGTATTGATTCAAACACTTGTTAGTATGTAGGTACCCACTAGCGAGAAGGATAAAACATTCTCTCATTCTCCAACACCCACTGGAAGGGAGATACAACCCCCTAAACTCATTTATTGGCTCCTACCAGAAGGGATCCCCTACCCTCTTTCTGAAGGCTACAACCCTCAACTCCTTGTGGACCATTTTTTAGAATATTTCGTACTAGGTCCACCTATCACACAACCATCATACAACCTATAGGCCACCTTCCATCAAATTTTCAAATTGGACCCATATCGACAATAAACCCAAATAGATATGTCAAACTGAAGCACTATATTTGAGACACTCACACTACAAAACAACTGAATTTATAAAGCATCAAGTCACTAAATGCATAATTCATCCAGAAGCAACAAACATCATTTTTTTTTTATGTGACTGTAAGACTTGTTTATGTACATGTCTTCTGTGTATAACACCTGTGTACATATATCAGAATAATTATCAATGAATCATTAAACATTGAACCATACATAGACCATTTCACTAGTTAAAGATCAGACCATATATCATACGCCCAGTCAAACTTTTGTCCCATTAAAACTGATCAATTCAACCAATTCACCTCAATCTTTATTGTCAGTCAAAGACCACCATGATAGAGACATCATCGACATATAACAACAAATAAGCCACACATTATAAACTGTAAACATTAATCATCAATTCAAACCCTTGCTGTATATGAAACTTCCACATGGAATATCTGCGTATACACATTTACCATACACAACACTTGTGTATAGATCTTTTAATATTGAAAAATATTTCACAGAAAAAATATACAGCCCTACAGAGATGAATCCACATATGTACGTGACTATTCCCAAACATACCTGTGTACAGATTTGAAAAACTTTCACTACAAACACAATTTCACTTTCCGAAACCTTTACTATCAATACTACAGGCTTCTGAATAAATCATTTAGATAACATTATTACCATCATCATAGATTCATCAATGTTATCTGTTTAGATATTTTCAACAAGTAATTCAATCAACCATATATGTCAACATACTTCGGATATTTTAGATCTGAGTCTTCTCCTAACTCCCTAGTGCACACCCATTTCATATTAAATTATTTATAGACAACCCAATACTTGCACACACAACAACTTGATCTCCATCTCTTAATATAGCTTTAGCCTTAGCCAATACCTTAGGCCAATCCCTTAGGAATTTCACTAGTATTCTTTGATGGGATCAAATAACCATTGTCACACTCATTACTATGGCCCACTACCATGGTAAGACCCATGATATTCAAATTATGATGGTGCGGTTTCTGTACGCGAATCTTCTGCACAATACCTATGTATGTATGCAACCTTGCTTCTCAGGACCCACATATAATTTTTCAAACTTTTATTTTAACATCCATATTTCTTTGAACTCACTTTCCTTTGTCCATGTCACCTGTAATATTTATACCAGTCTGCATAATCATCCTATGATCACAAAAGTTGACATCATTATCAAGTAGGTTGTCATCAAGGACAACACATTAGCCATAATGCCAACAACTAGAAGAAAAACTACCCATTGAGGTAGTAGGAGAGTTCCAATTCCATCCATGGTTTAATCTCCACTATGAAACATTGAAATGTGAAACATTCCCTTCTTATGCAGATATACCACTCTGTCCATTTTGGAAAATACAACTAATTGAATATGGCTCGACATTCAAGTAGAGAGTGTTAATGTGCAATCAAGCAAGGAGGATCATTGTAGAGTAAGCCTCCCAACTTGTTGTCTGTGGCTCCCATTCAATGGTGCAAGTGCACTCCACCAATTATCCTCAAATGAGTGAGCATGTGAGGGGCGCGTGGTAACTGATAGTCCCCCCTCCTTGTCACTGCCTATGTTTCATTTTTCCTTAGAAGCCACATTAACATTTAATGCATGAATTAACACACATGGGGGAGTAAATAAGTGTGATGTCATTAGTCTTGATCATGACTAAAATAATTGTATTATATTGGACTTTACATTAGTTGTGCTTTGACTATAAATATTTATCTATATGTTAAGACAAAATAGCAGACAAATATTTTTTAAATTTTTGTGATATATTAAAATTGTATTTTTTTTATTCAGTTTATTTTTGGTGGTTGAATTGAATGATTGTTATTCTCCCAATTCTCATTCAATTATAGAAAATGACATGATGATGAGATTTGTTGTAATGGATTTGAGCCTTGTTGTTGAATCCCATTAAGATATTTCTCATGAAAAAAATAATATTAAAATTTTACGTTAGTATTATTCTATTGATAAAAATAATTGAAGTTGATCTCAGAGCCTTGGCATCCCTCCCCCAAAAAAGAACAATAAAACTAAAATTAAAAAACCAATAACTAATGGAAAAAAATTTCAATGCTTTCTCCTCCTTGAATCTTGTAAATATGTTTTGACAACATGTTGTATATATATAGATATATCCTCTTATTTGTGGCACAATATCTATGGCCAATATATATGTGACTATGATCATGTGAATTCCTCATTTCCAATTAATAATTAATCTTATGAACTTGTTTTCATATATATATATATGTGTGTGTGTGTGTGTGTGTGTGTGTGTGTGTGTGTGTGTGTGTTGTTCAACCCTCCTTTAAAGAATTTATGAGTAAATGATTTTTTTTCTTCATGTTAGTTATCTTTTGATAAATAACACTTATTGCTTGTGTACTTAGTTATATTAATATACATTATTTATTATGCTTGTCTATTTTGGAAAGGGATTTAAGAATTTTAATATAATTATCAATAATTATTAAGTGGGTGGTAGAGATTTAACCTCCATGGAATATTCTCGGTTAGAAGGTTGAGATTTTTCTCAAATCATCTTGATAGTTATGCAATTTTTTATTTTCAATTTAATTAAAAAAATGTCATGTACTAAGGTGTCAATTTAAGTTTTCATTTAATTTTTATTTCATTAAGGAAATAAGAGAAACACAAATAGAAGCTTTGTACATCCTTAAAATGATGACTAGCCACAATGCTAAGTGTCTTCTTAATAACATTAAGATAAGTTTGTCTTCTACAAATGAGACAATCGTTTGGTTTCAATGGGAAGGAGTGTGTTAAGAGTTCCATGGGCATGAAGGAGAATGATCATCACGATGATTGTTACAGCTAGTGTCGGATTGATCTACTATGACATGCTACTTAATGTGAGGAATATGCATACAAATCTATATAACAAAACTTCTCTTAAAGCTCTCATGGAGTTTTTCATCCTATTTGTGGGAACCTTTCTACTTTACAGAGTTAATTAACAAATCCATATATCTATTTATTCAATAACAAGTAGTTTTTGTTGCACTACCTGCACCACAATTTTTGAGTTCTCTGTAAGGAATATATGGATGATAGAACATGTGACAACGAAATACGATGTAACAGATAAAATCAGAAAAATTGTTGGAAGTTAAATGTATTTTTTGTTTTTGTTTTTTTTTGAAATCCTGATGGTCATCGGATATCTGACAGGAGTTCCCTTACTGTCACATATTCAATGAGATTAAATAACCATGGGATATCCCTTATACCATCTAATATCCAATGGCTAAGGAATTCCATTGGGATTTTAAATCAAAATTTAATAGTATAATAATTATGAGTAATTTATTATTAGAGCATGATTCAAAAAATCAAAATAAATTATAAATTGTACATCAAACATAAACCCATCAAGGAGAAAAAGCATTCAAGTAGGGTACGCAGGCATTCAATAACAAAGGGCATTTGACAGCACGAGGGTAGGTGGTCGTGGAAGGTGTGGGAAAGTGGTGGTATAGAGGCACAAAGGAACTAAAAAAATGGTGGCAACGTCTTATATTTTTTTCAATGAAGGCTCCCTCTTTCCATTGTATATATTTTGACATAATTCATGGATTTTTTCCACTCATTAACCATATATTCCAAATTTGGTCCCATGCAATTATTTAACTTCTATGATGCCCTAGATTCTTCTCTCAACATAGGAAATTTATTGGAAAAAACACAACTATTCATTCTTCTAACCATTCGTTGTTTCACACAAGACAACATAGATTGATATTAGAGCATTCCATTTCGATCTTTTTTGGTTTGAGATACTAAAAAATGCAACAAGCTACTAGATTGGATTTGAAGAGTTTAAGTTGTGGGCTTTGATTTGAGTTTAAACTCTTCACGAAGATGGAGGTAGGGGGAAGAGGTTTTGTTCATCCATGAAAAGTATCATTCTCCTCCCATAAAGTCTCGTCATCCACGAAAACTACAAAGCCCTCCTCCCATAATTTTTAGCCAATGAACTAATAGTCAATCTATTAGAGCAATTCAACCCTTCTCTTAGGGAATGTTTAGGTCAATTGAAATTGTATGAATAAAAGGATTTCCTAGAAGCTTAAATTCGGTGGAGGCACTCTTTGTTGGAGTTGTTCGTCAGTTGGTTTCCTTCCTAGATTTATATCTTTTATCATTGTTTCTTTCTTCTCTTGATTTGAAACTTTGGACCTCAAGAGGGTTGGTTTGAATTCTTGTAAGCTCTATTCGAGAAACGTGGAATTTGTAGCAGCCGACAACTACTCTAGTTATAATTTAACACAAAATGTCTAAGAATGATAAATTTGTTTGTTCAAAAGGTCAATTCTAGTCCAACAAGTTCCAAACTTGTTGAACGTCTCTACAAAAGGTAAAACTATCTTGCATTTGTGAGATCTAGTGCATTTATTTACTATGATTTTTGGTTACAAAAAAAACCATTCTTGGTTTCACTAACCCTGGCTAGTATTATAAAGAGCCTCTCATACCCCTCACCCTTTTCGATGCCTTCACCTTTCTACATCCATAGGACAAGAATTGTTCATGGCTTATACCCACTCTACCACTATACTAGGTATCACCTTTGGACAAGTATAGGCACCTTCACTTGAAGAAATAGAGGCAATAAGATTTCTTTATAACATCCGTAGTCAAAATTATTATTATATAGCATAAGTAAGATCTCTCTAAATGGGAAAGTAATAATTAGTGAGTTATCTTGGTGGGCCTAGGGCCATTACTCGAACCACTATCCTAAGATCCCTCATTACAGAGATGCCCTTGTTGCTTATCACACAAACCTAACTACACTACCTGTCACACTTGCATTAAGACCTAGATCTACCCTCTCCCTATAACACTTAATCAATGATGGTGTCAAGTAAAAAAGGAAAAATCCCATGTCATCATTAGTCAAATGTTAATTTTTTTTCATCGATTCATTTGCATAAGAAGATGAAAAAATTACATACATTGTTTTAATAAATCTATCCATGAGGCATGATGCATGTTTATGCATGTACATATTGTTTCTAGTTTGAAGAAGTACATAGCTCGATTTACATTGATTCTTTCAAAAACCAATTCCTTTGGAGGTGATATATCATATGTAAATTTTATCCATGTGGTGGATATACCATGTTTTTATGATAATGAAAAGGAGTTTATGATTTGAATGGAGAGCTTCTAATACATACTGATGGAATTGGATTTATATCTGAAGATTTGGCCTCCCAATGCCCAAAAAATGTATTTTAAGGTGATCACTTGAGAAATCAGAATTCAGAGGCTCACCCCTTGCTTATTCAATGTCATATTTTTTATAATGGCTATGCATTGAAAGGAACATTTGTTTCTAACAAAATATTTCCATGTAAAACGATCCATTTTTTAGAGTCAACAATCAAAGTTGAAAGAGATGAAAATTATGTTCACTACCCAAGTATCAACTCCTTGAAAATATGTGGAACCAACTACAAGCTAAGTACAACATCCCTTTCAAGACATTTTATCTCATTAATTACTTATGGAGGGGTTCCAAAATATTTCTTCATTGAGCTTGTAATCAATGCTATATAAAAAATTTAGATTACACTTAAGATGAAACAAAATCTTGAAAAGTTGTAAATTAATATCGATATTTAGATGATGACCACATATGTCTTAGAATGTTATCATGTGGAATACCTTTGCATGAATGAATTCTTATTGTATTGACCGGAACCACCCCTGGGGTACCATGAATGGAATGTGAAGCAACGACCTCAAAATAGGTATCTAGCATAAGTACATGCTCCTAGAGGTGATGCAAGACAAAAACCATGGCTAGCTATAGAAATAGAGTCGATTGTATTTTGCCCCAAACCAGGTTGTTTGTTAGTCCCTTGATACTGATAGGAAAGAGAGGAAACGTGTATAATCCCACTAGTTGGAGAAATATTCCCATGTTAATGGTAAAATACCCTAATAATTAAATATAAGGTTAGTCTATGTGTTTCATTTTTGGTACCTTTATGTGTTTCATTTCACATGGTATTCAAACATTTATGATTATGATTATTCAATGTCGGAGACTTGTATCCATTTCACTTGAATGAATCAACGTATCTATGTGAAGTTATTTTTGGCTTTGCTTGATCCCTGTTGACTCTATCATAAAATGCAAGCTCTTGCGGACCTTTTGATAAACTCATAGCTTTATTGAAGTGTGTATTCTTTAATTTCCATTATTTTTGTAGTGTTTATCTATGATTAGTCATAGTTCACATTTACAATATGTTTCACACTTATTTTTGGTTCTTGCTCTCATGTTTTGTAGCTCATGAATAGTATGTCTTTTAGGCTTCATATAACTAAATGAAAGCTTCACCATGCATATGACAAACCTTCCTTATAGTATTATATGAATCATATATTCCAAAGGTTATTTTAAACATGCATTCTTAATCATTCACACAATCATCTAATTATTTGTATCCTACAATGAGCATAAAACTTGGCTAAATCCATTCCTTCATCCTTTTCAATGTATGTTTTCTATACAATATCGAATATATGTTGATCATGTTGCAATTCCACTTCGAAGAGCCTTCCAAGATGATGACTCTTACATGATCATGATGATCCATATTAGCAAAATGACTTCCTCTAACATAATTTTAGACAATGTATGGATGAATATTTATTCAAAATAATGGCCCCTAAGCTTTTTATTCTTAAAATACTAGATGATTTGAAGCAACTCAACCAAGTAGAATTTTAAACATGCTACTATCATATGATTCTATCCATGATGCCATACTAAATCAAGATGTTGCATTATCTTTAGGGATCTTCTAGCCTTTCTTCCTTTCCAAGACATCCTGTAGCACTTACAGCAATTTTGGACCTGAGGTAACCCTAGACTTCCATATAAAACTATTTTTTCTTTCTTTGATACAAGTGCCCAAGATATAACATGAAGTTTCTATATAAATTTAGACATATTTCAATAGAGTTTTTTTTATTAATATAATGATGAATAATTAGATGAATTGCTTGATTTTAATTTTTTAATGTGTCATAATGAACTTTCAAGATATCATAATATTTACGAGTAAGTATTTAACTAGATAAACTTCCCCTCTTATGTTAAAAATGAAAATATTTATTGATCTAAAACGTGTCATCAAATTCAAATCTTTGAATGTTTATATCTAAGGATGGTGGAATAAAATTACAAGTTACACTTTTTTGATGAACGAGATTACAAGGGGAAGGTACCAACCTCAAAGAAGTCCAAAGATTCTCTTGAGGAATTGATTAATGAAGAAGTAATTTTTTTGTCCACTGATATGATCCAAACAATAAAAAGTTTCAAATGAAATTAAACAAGAAACTCGGTTCATTATTTCTAATTCATCTTAAGATATAAGAGATAAGAGCCCAGATCAAAATGGTGATGGGAAAAATTCATCATTATGGGTGAGAAACTCATTTAATTATCCCATTTATTTATTTATGATTTTAATTATCTCATCCTTTATAAAAAAAAATCTTTATTTTACAGAAGCTTTTGAGGGAGAATGATCCTCATGCTATGACTATGGGGGGCGACGTTGGTAGCAACACTGATGTTCCGCCTATGAGCAACACATTGGTCATTGACACTAGTACACCCATTGAACTACACACATCATGATCTGCACCCCTTGAACAATATAGGACATGATCTGCGCATGATGTTGTGGATGCATATCATGATCCCATGGCACAAATTGAAGTGATATTTCCTAGTTCTTCTTGTGTCACTAGCACGAGAACACTACTAATTACATTTTTGGTAGATGATGATGTTATGAAACCAGCTCAAGAAAAGATAGAAAAGATAGATCAACGCCTTCGCATTCAGCCTCTTTGAGGGGCCAACCTCCTTTACATTACATAAATGAACAATTCTTGGATGATACAAATGACAAAACCTCCTTTCTATATATAGGAGTCTAAGGAGTCACAGTATAACCCAGCCGACCTAACAATAATAATATAAAGCCACAAAAATAACAATAGAGGGATTCTATGGGGCACAGAATAACCATATGGGGATAATAGGGGCACAACAATATTAATAGGGGGTAAAATTACAATAGTAATGGGGTAATCACTAGTATTATAGGGACCCAACATGCCCCTCTCCTTCAAAAAAGTGTTGTCCTCAACGTTTGAGTAGTTCTAGATGCTTTTGTATAAAATTCTCATCCTCCCATGTGGAATCTTCAGCGGATAAGTTCTTCCACTTGATAAGATACTCTGAAATTGATCGATTTCGTAGCGGTTGAGTTCTTGTTTCTGTGACTGCTTCCGGTTCCAATATAATTTTTCCTTCCTCGTCAAGTTCTGGCAATATTGTTTGAACTGGGAGCTTGTCGCCTATAACCTTCTTTAAACATGAAACATGGAAAACTAGGTGCAATCGAG
>APFE030140229.1:235865-247894 GCA_000404065.3 Pinus taeda
AACCTCCTTTACATTACATAAATGAACAATTCTTAGATGATTCAAATGACAAAACCTCCTTTCTATAATAGGAGTCTAAGGAGTCACAATATAAACCAGCCGACCTAACAATAATAATATAAAGCCACAAAAATAACAATAGAGGGATTCTATGGGGCACAGTAATAACAATATGGGGGCAATAGGGGCACAACAATATAAATAAGGGGTACAACTACCATAGTAATGGGGTAATCATTAGTATTATAGGGACCCAACAGATGATCATTTCCCCATGAAATTAGAGAAACTTCTAGGTATTTAAGAAATGTTTTAAATTTAAAGTATAATCTAATTGAAATTAACGTATAGTATGTGATTATTTTAAACTAATGATAATATAATTTTGTAGGAAACTATGTATTCTATAGGTGTTTGTATAACCTAACCTTGGAAATATTTACGCCCACCATTCATAGAAACATGAAATCCAAAAGTTCCAAGTTGAAGGATGAACTAATGAACAATATGGTTTTCCTATTTGGTGAGGGTACCTTCAACAAAACTAGAGTTACCTCAAAGAGAGACTTACATTTAAAACATATATCGTACTATTATAGGTGTCATTTTGAAAGGATCAGGTCGTTTGAATGCCCTCTAATGATTACGAAGAGGGATTGGAAAGCCTTCATGACAGATGGAACCAAGAAGGTGCTTCGAAAATAAGGGAAGACAACACCCAGACCAGGACGATATGAGGCACTTTTAATAATGTAATAATGATGCTTTATCATCAATATGACATATAATTAAGATTTTCAATATTGTCAATGTAGGATCCCAGATACATCCAAAGCCACGATCGCTAAAATAGCTAAACATGGGTGACATCATCTTGGATGGATGGTCACTCAAAATTGGTCACAAAAATTTTAAGTATTAAAAAAAAAAATTCATCCAAATTATAAATTCTTAACAATTTTAATTTAATATCGTAGAAGAATAAAAATTCATGTTCTCATGCAAAATTGAAGGGGTCATAATTCAATGAGTTTGCCACAAAGGAAGTCTTTAATCTTTCTTACAAGCCTTGTTATCAAGTCATGCGTGAACGTAGGACAAGCTTAGCATCTTTACAGTCTTTTGACACATAACCTAACACTCAGGTAAATAAAAGAAACAAAATGCATATATAAATTATTACTTTTACAATCTATTGGTTATTATTTTTGGCCATAAGGTAATGTGATTGATTGTAAAAACTAGAAAAGCAATGTAGATGCAACATACGAGCCTAGTGATGGTGGAGTGTCTCTTGAAACTAATGTTCAACTCGGTACTGGAGGTATTTCATGTGTTATTAATAAATTGTAGCATAGATTAATTTAAAAATATTTAAATGAAAATGGTGTACTAATTGTAACCTTAATTGTTTATACTATAGAGCATGTATAGGATGAGGCCAGAGAAGAGGAGGAACATATGTCCATGTCTGAAAGTATTTCACGTCCCTCCAGTACCGAAGTAAGTAAAGAACATTCTACTACTTTTTATATTAATAAAACACTTGCAATAATAATAATTACTATAAATATGAATTTAACATTTCTTTATTATTGCAATTGATGCTCCACCCTCCTTAACAGCATAGATGTATGACCATGTCAGGTGCAAGGCATTCCGAGCCTATAATAGCTAGAGGGAAAGATCAACACATCCTTGTGAAATACCTAAAAAAGAGAAAGGGATTGAATAAAAAATTATTGTACTTGTTTATTTAAAGCCTAATTTTTTGAGTACCACATTTTTTATTAATAGGTTGAATGCCTCATGGCATGTGCACAAGTAAATTTTTACTATCTTAATAAAAAGTTTTGATTTTTCTGTTGGAAAAAATTAGAAAGACCTTGTTTATGTTCTTATCATCAAATAAATGCCAAAAAAAATACTGCAAGCATTAAAGTCATTTATAATTTTATATTATGTGTTATCATTCTGTAATTTCCTTGGTTGTAGTAGAAAATTACCAATATAACCTCAAACTAATATTTTATATTGGGAGTTGGACCTACCAATCCACAGAGGGATCTCTCTATGATTCAATTACTCAATGTCACCATAGTAAAATGTCATTTGTACAAAGTGGCTAGATCTTCTATAACAAAGCTAATAGGTTTGTTTGGAAAACAAGGGAAATAACCATTGGACATGGAATCACAATTTGATCCCAAACAATATTTCCATATCTGGTGGGTAAAAAAGACATAGCTCAAAGGCGAGATAGAAAATGTTTATGTAGACCTTTTGATTATCAAGATGGAAAGTAGAAAAAGGAAATAAACCATTACAAAAAAGCATCAAGATGAATTGTGTGGAAGTTTAGCAGAAATGGTGATAATATTTGAATCTCATAAACAACATAACATCTCAATAAAGGCCAATTCTACAAACTTATATAAATCTCATTCAAATATGAAGACTTAAACATTTATGGCATTAACACAAGAAATAAACATCACTAAGAGACAAACTGATAAACATCACCAAAAGAGTCTCTGGCTTGAAAGTTTCAAATACTTTTGTCCTGCAAATATTATTTGACTAAAAAATAGATACACAACACAAGTTTCTTTTTGCACAAAAGAAAAAGAACCCCTGGTTCCCCTTTCTTCATAAGTTTCATATAAAAATTACATAACCTTTAGATCCACAATATCTAGGAAAATTCAATTTACAAAATATTAAAATCTACATATATCTAATCTTGATCTAATCTAATTAGATAGCTGAAACAAAATCACAAGATTATCATACTATTCAATTATGAATATGGACATGTATGAATATCACTACTCGAAGAGTGAATATAGAACTGCTTTAGATATTCGAAACTATTAGCTCAAATCATGCAGTAAAATTAGGAAGATAATCTAGAAAAAAATCTAAATGGGAAACCACTAGATGTGACCTTTGACCTATCTCCTCAACAAATAGATAAGTCATCTTATGTCTTTAAATTGTATAGTTTTCCATCAACATGACTCAACTATAGGGAAATTACTACAAAAGGGATATATTTTAACGCTGCCAAAAAGAGTGCTGACAAAATGCATTTTTATGCACTCCCATTTCATTTGGTAGCATTGCTACACTTTTCTTATTTTAAAGCTTTTGTTCCTTCTGTAAAGAGGTTAATGTTGATAGTTTTAGCTTCTTTTGTCTTCTTACTCTTAGTTCTAGCTGTTGAAAATGGCAACAAGAAATGCTAAAAATAGCACTGCTATAAATAGCATTTTAGATACCAGTGTTGGACATAGAAACAAGGAATGAAAAATGGAATTGCTAAAAATAGCTTTGTTATAAATAGCATTTAGGGATAGATTCCAATTTTAGTTAGTCTCTAAACTAAAATTGAGAAGTAAAATTTGAATTTGATCTTAGCTGCTGTTTGTAAAATAATTAATTAATTCATCTTGAGTTAATTAGTTTGAGAAAATCAAACATGAAGTCTATGTGAAGACATGCAACAATTTCTCCATTGATTAAGGAATTTATCCCTCAGTTAAAGAGATAAGGATGAGTTGTAATATTGAGTTGTAATTAGTTGGCTTATTTAACTAAGTCGAGTGCTGTTAGATTAATTCAAATAGTTTGTAGAATTAATTGTGAGTTCAGTTAGTTAATGCTTGCATGCATGTAACTGTTGCACTTCAGATAACTGAATATTCTCTCATAAATAACTCATGCATGTCAGTTCAGTCAGAGACCCAGTTGAGATCAGAGGAAGGGATAGTGTACTATCAGTTGGAGGATTTTTCCTATATAGGAAACTCAACCATGTAGAAGGAATTATCTCCTTCAGGTTGGCGCAGTTATTTTTGAGCCAAGTGAGTAGTGTGAGGTGGGAATTCACACAAGTGGAAGCACTGGACCCCAGGAAAAACTGCACAAGGAAATAGGAGGCTTGGAGGGAGGAGGAGAAGGTTGTGAGAGCCTTTGACTATCTATGAGTAGTATTGTGTGATTGCAAAGAGAGAAAGATAGCTTGAGAGATGATTCTTTTTGTAACTTGAACATATTTCCACTTATATGATAATACAGAGATTGGTGTTTTAGGTTGAGGCTTTCCCCAGGTTATTTCTTCTATGTTATGTGTGATTGATTTCTCGTTCTCAGTTATATTTTTTCTCATTTATCTTTATCATATTCGATTAAGCTTCCAAAAAGTTTGTTGTAGAAGTAGATCTTGTATTTTTCTTTAGTATATTGCATAATCTGTTGATCTACATTGGGGAATTTCTACACGGTATCAGAGCTAGCTGATTTGTAGAAAAATTCTACATGGTATCAGAGAAAAGGTGATCAAAGCAAAGAACAATATACAAGAAGGGAGAATTTCAAAGTTTGAGGTTTCTGAATATAGAAATCGAGTTCTTATCAAATCTTAATTTCACCAATGGCGTTCAACAGTTTAATGCTCGAGTATGCCCTTGATGGTAGCTCGAATTATATAGCCTAGAAGGATCACATGGAAGATTTATTAGAGGACAATGGTCTAAAGGACTTAATTGATTAAGAAGTCCCCAAGCCAGCAACAATTAATGCTACAGAATTGGTGGAATGGAAGAAATGTGTGGCTAGAGCGAGGGGAATCCTTCTGGAGGGAGTTCGAGACCACATAATCTCTAGTCTCCATGGGAAGGAGACACCATTTTCGATGTGGAAAACATTGAAAGATCTATATAAAAACAACAATGATTAGAGGAAGCTAGTGCTGAAAGACAAGCTTTGGAAAATCAAGTGTGAAAAGAGAGACATGATCTCTACATATCTGAACAAGCTCACCACCTATAGGAGTGAGCTTGAAAGTGTAGGGATCACGACAGCCAATGATGACATGGTGAGTCTTGCTCTCCTTAGTCTTCCTAAGAGCTAGCAGAGATACCAAGACTCGGTTAATGGAAGAGAAAAACTACCAGATTGGGAATGACTTTGGTCGGATCTAATGCAGGAGGAGATAAGAAGAAGCACCAGAGATGGTTCTTCATCCAAGGAGGATGAAGAAAACTGCACATTTAGAGAGTAAGGCAAAGAAAGGGAAGGAGAAGGATTCTCATCCCAAATCGATTTCTTCCTATGGTGAGAAGAATTTTGACAAATCGAAAGTGTGATGCTTTCATTATCATGAGGTGGGCCATTTTGCTACAAATTTCCCACTAAAGAAATCCAAGAGGGGATCCTTAGAAGGATCAGAAGGTGAGGAACTGGCCTCATAGTTAGTTTTGTGTTTCACACTCTTCGCATGCATGGTTTCATCCATGGTGGGATGTGGTTGGTTTCTTAATAGTGGAGCTTCTTTCAACATGATTGGCGACAAGAGTTTGTTTAGTACATTGGAGGAGAAAGATCTCCAGATACTCATAGAGATGGGTAATGATGAAAAGTATAGTGTCTCAAGCATAGGAACAGATGTTTTTTAGAGGGCACATGGAGCTGACATTACCTTGATCAATGTCTACCAGGACTGAGGAAAAATTTGCTGTCGATCGCAATGCTGGAAGACAAAGGCTATGATGTAGTCTTCAGTAAGGGAAAGGTTTTCCTTCGACACATCACCACTAGACAGGTGAAGCAGATCGGTTCACGATTCAAGAACCTGTATGCTCTTGAGGTTCAATATTCATGCAAAGCCTTGAGGAGCAAGGAAACTGATTGAGACTTGGTGGTTGAGAGGGAGAGTACATTACCTCTCAACATGCAGTGCCAGAAGAAGTCTCAGACAATTGTGGAGGAGCCACAATTGGTGAAGCAGCTTCAGGAGGTTTCGGAGAAGCCATAACTAGAGAAGGTGAGAGGAGATTGAGTGCAGGAATCCACTCATGAAGAGACCTCCAGTAGGGAGAAATTTCGAGCCAAGTGGGCAGAGGGATCACATGCATCCATACCTCTAGGTAGGAGGTGGGGCAATGTCGAGTGATAGTCCCAAGAAGGCTAGAATAGGGGCAGGATCATTGAGGTACCCAACCTATTTGATTAGACCTTGCTACGGGAGCCCTGACGAGGAGTAGCAGGTCTGGATGAGTGGGCATAGGCAGATGCAGATGGAGCGGCAGAGAGAGCTACAGTGCAAGAATCCCAAGACAATGCAGATGGAGCACAAAAGAGAGCTACAGTGCAAGAATCCCAAGACAGTGCAGAGGTAGCAGGCTGCAACAATGTGAGAGGCACAAGAGTGTTGCACTAGTGTAGGATGGCATAGAGAGGTGTGCAATGGTACGAGATGCATGGAGTGTTGTAGTAGCTCAAAGGACACAGAGGGAGAACTTTCCAGTAGCAGAGGAAGCTTCAACATCAGAGGATGTTTCTAGCCCAACAGGGAGGTAAATTGGGAGATTTTTTGTTTCTAGAGTTGCTGGAGCAATAACACTTGGGAGAAGTGTTGCATGCAGAACATTACAAAGGTTCAGGATCATGTTCGAGTTGAATGCCTTTCTTGTTGAGAGGGGGTATTGAAAATGGACACAAGAAATGCTAAAAATAGAAGTGCTAAAAATAGCACTGCAATAGCAATTAGGATACCAGTGTTGGACATAGCAACAAGGAATGAAAAATAGAAGTGCTAAAAATAGATTTTCTATAAATAGAATTTCGGGATGGATTCCAATTTTAGTTAGTCCCTGAACTAAAATTGAGAAGTAAATCTGAATTTGATCTTAGTAGTTGTTTGTAAAATAATTAATTAATTCATCTTCAGTTAATTAGTTGGAGAAAATCAAACATGAAGTCTATGTGAAGACATGTAACAATTTCTCCATTGATTAAGGAATTTATCCCTAAGTTAAAGAGATATGGATGATTTGTAATTAGTTGGCTCAATTAACTGAGTCAAGTCCAGTTAGATTAATTCAAAGAGTTTGTAGAATTAATTGTGAGTTCAGTTAGTTAATGCTTGCATGCATGTAACAGCTACACTTTAGATAATCATATATTCTCATAAATAACTCATGCATGTCAGTTCAGTTAGAGACCCAGTTGAGATCAGAGGAAGGGACAGTGTACTATCAGTTGGGAGATTTTTCCTATATAGGAAACTCATCCATGTAGAAGGAATTATCTCCTTCAGGTTGGTGCAGTTATTTCTGAGCCAAGTGAGCAGTGTGACGTGGGAATTCACACAAGTGGAAGCACTGGACCCTAGGAAAAACTGCGCAAGGAAATAGGAGGCTTGGAGGGCAGAGGAGAAGGTTGTGAGAGCCTTTCACTGTCTATGAGCAGTATCGTTTGATTGCAGAGGGAGAAGGATAGCTTGAGAGCTGAATATTTTGGTAACTTGAACATATTTCCACTTGTATGGTAATATAGAGATTGGGGTTTTAGACTTGGGCTTTCCCTGGGTTATTTCTTCTGTGTTATGTGTGATTGATTTCTCATTCTCAGTTATATTTGTTCTCATTGATATTGTTCATATTCGATTAAACTTCCGCAAAGTTTGTTGTAGAAGTAGATCTTGTATTTTTCTTTAGTATATTGCATAATTTTTTGATCTACAGTGGGAAATTTCTACATGGTATCAGAGCTAGTTAATTTGTAGAAAAAATCTACACTAGCTTCCATGACCTATTCAACTATCTCCTAGAAAATACTCTATTTTTTACCTTTTTTCTGCTTAGTGCCTTTGTTTATGATATTATGTGCCTGCTCTGCATATTCATATATATCCTCATCCACATTAATAATTTGGTATTTAAGAGTAGGATTGAACCTGAGCCTTGCACTCAAACTCAGGTTATTTATAGGACTTGTATGAGGATTTATTTTCGCATACTTTTCTATTTTTAGGCATGTTTCTTCTTCTCTCTTTGAACTAATTTTGATGACTTTTCTTGGCTTTTGGAACTTTCTAGTTTACCTAGTTTTACATTATTTTTCTTAAATCAAAATTGATAATGGCACATGATCATCACCCTTGTATGAATTTACAGGGCAAGTTCCTCAGATAGAACACCAAAGGACACTACTCACAAATAGATCACAGATCAATACACCAGTATTCTTGACATGGTTAAAACCCTCAAAGAGGGAAATAGTCCACGGCTTGAGCCAACATGGCCACTTCAAGAAATTTATTAATAGAAGAAATAAAATTTACATAAGCTTCTCTCATGAATGGTCACCCTACAAATGACCCTCCATGCTCTTTAAATAGAGATCATGGACCAATCGGGTGTTAAGCCATGGATCAAGTGTCGGGAATACCGAGGAGAGAATGAGCGTCCGATCACTTCATGTTTGGAACATATTGAGACTGTCAGATTGTAAGTTACAAAAGTACATAATAAAGAAACACGCTTTAACTAACTCTACACTAGAACAAGTTATACTTAACTATTTCCTGTGTGTCGAAATATCCTAACATCCCCCCTTAAGAACAACTTGGGATAAGATTGAAGGGTGTACAAATATGACACAATAAGAGAAGGAAGGAGGCATTAGAGCCTATCCCCCCGTAGTGAAAACTTCCTGAACTTCAACCATAAATCAAAGTTTAGTAAACTTCACCTTTGTGAGAGCCTTTGTAAAGATGTCTGCAACTAGATCATCGGTTAAACAATATTGCACTTCAAGAACATAGTCATGAAGGAGATTTTTTATGAGGTGGATGTGTAGTTGAATTTGTTTGCTACACTGATGTTGGACTAGATCTTTGCATAGTTGAATGGCACTTTTATTATCACACCAAATTGTTGTCGGATGTTGCTGCTGAAATCCAAACTCTGACACGATCTGATGAATCCATAGGGCTTCCTTACTAGCTTATATGATGCCACGATACTCTTCTTCTACTGAAGAAATATAAATCAAAATTTGTTTCTTGCGAGCCCATGTAATAGGTCCAGAACGAAGAGTGAACACATAACCTACATTAGACTTCCGTTCATCAGGGTCACCAACTCAAATCGGAATCAGTGAAACCAACCAACAGTGGAGATGTTTTTGCACTGTAATGAATCCCAAACTAAACTGTACCTTAAACATAATGAAGTATTATTTTAGTTTCTTTCCAATTACTTTCATGTGGGTTTTAAATAAACCAGGAAATAAGGCCAACAACAAAGGAAAGGTCAGGGCGAGTATGGGTCAGATACAAAATTTTTCCTACAAGCTGATGGTATAAGGTAGCATCAACTTCAGGGGAAGTACAAGTGACTGAAAGTTTGGCTCCACACTGGTGGGAAAGGGAAATACCTTCCTTGGATTGCAAGACTTGAAGACCAAGAAAATAATGCAAGTGTCCTAAGTCTGTCATTTCAAGTTGCTTTCTAAGGCTACACTTCACATGGTTTATAAGGTTGGGATCACTACTAGTAAGGATAAGATCATCAACATAAAGGACAAGAATGATAAGAGACTTACCCACTTTCTTGGTGTAGACAGTATTGTCATAATGAAACCTAGAAAAGCCAGTATCTAAAAAGAAGGATATTCGTTTTGGCATACCAAGCCCGAGGGGCTTGCTTGAGACCATAAAGGGATTTCTTAAGCCGACATTAAAGGCTCAATTTTTTCTATATAAAGGCAGGAGGTTGTTCCATATAGATTTCTTCATGCAAGTCCCCATGCAAGAAGGAAGATTTAACATCCATCTAATGGAATTCCCATTTGAAAGAGGAAGCAAGGGAAAGAATACGGCAGATAGAGTTCATTTTGGCAACAGGGAAGAAGGTTTCAATATATTCAATGCCTTCAACTTGTGAAAAACCATTAGCAACAAAACGAGCTTTATGCTTATCAACTTTTCCATCTAGTCCAAACTTGGTTCTGTAAACCCATTTGCATCTAACAAGTTTTCGTCCCTTTGGAAGATGAACAAGATCCCATGTATCATTTTCCAATAATGAACAGTATTCTTCATTCATAGCTACGTCCCAATCTGGATGGCCTAAATTTTCTACAAAGGTGTTAGGATCATAATTCGCTAAAGCTTGAACCAGTAAAGAAGAGGCTCTATCAAACTAAGAACATGTACATTGTTGATATGTAGGATCACCTACAGGAGCACCTGCTACATCCAGAGCAACACAAACCCATTTTGGAAGATGAGAAGTTGAAGGAGGATCCTAAGAAGGTGGGGGAGGATTTTCATCCTCACTATCATCATTTGAAGAGGAAATATTTTTAGAAGTAGAAGGGATAGAGAGAGGTGGCACATCCACTGAACTAGGCTCGTAGGCCGATATATTTTCAACAAACTTTACATCTCTTCTAATGATAACGAATTTTGGCTTAAGGAAGAAGTCTAATATCTTTTGGACATCTTCAAGAATATCCAACAAAAATACATTTTTCCGCTTAGGTTCTAAAGCTTTATGTTTCTCATCTGGAAAATGGACATACTATTCACTGTCAAAAATAAAGTAGACTTACATTTGGGTTTCTTGAAGCTCCATGCTTCTTTTGGAGTGATATTCTTTAAAACCTTAGTAGGAGTGTGATTTACTATGTAATTTGCACAGTTAATTGCTTCTGCCCAAAAATTAAGAGTAAGTCCTTTAGATTGAAGCATACAATTAGTCATTTCCTTTAAGGTGTGATTATTCCTTTCATCTACACCATTTTGTTGTGGAGTATATGGAACAATATGTTGTATTTGAATTGCATGCTGAATGCAAAAGTTGATGAAGTTGTTGTTAACATATTCTCTGCCATTATTCGATCTTAGCCTAAGAATATGATGTCCATATTGTTTCTCAAAAAAGGCCTTAAAGGTGAAGAACATGTTAAATACTTCACCCTTGAGTTTTAAGAAGTATACCCAAGTGCATCTAGAGAAATGATCAATGAAAGTTAAGAAATACTTGTAGCTAGAGAATGAAACAACTAGAAGTGGACCACATACATCTCTATGCACAAATTGTAAAGGCGCTGAGGCATGCCAAGAGGCATGCTTTTCAAAACTATACTGATGATGTTTTCCGAGTACACATCCGGAACAAAAAACACCTCTGCAAGATACCATAGGAAGCCTCATCACCATATTTTCTTTACATATTTTTTGAAGGGAGCAATAGTTTAAGTGACCAAATTGCTCATGCCAAAGTTTGCTCACTTCATCATTATGAGCAAAAACTACTAAGGGAAGAGTTGATGACCCAAAGTTGTTAAACTTATACAACCTTGTAGAATCATTAGTGATGCCAGTAGCCAAAATCTGTCTAGGATCTCTTAGGTCCTTAATTACAACATCATGAGGTCAAAATTCAACAATTTTACCTTCACCTAAATGAGTTATCTGATATACAGATAGAAGGTTGTAGGAGAAGGTTGGAAAACATGATACATCATTAAATTGACCATTGTCTAGATGAATAGTTCCAGTCCCTACAACACTAAGAGATCTATCATCACCAACATATATATTTTTTGTGTTACAATCATTTAAGGAAGAAAACATGGCTTTGTTTTTGGCCATGTGATAATAAGCTCCAGAATCAATGAGAAAATCATGAGAATGAGAAGAAGAAGAATATACATTTAGTACATAACCAGACCAAGATGCTTGAAAACTACATGCAGAAAGTGTTATTCCTGAAGATGAAGTTGAAGTTGAAGAATTCTCCAAATGGATGTTATTCTTCTTCATTGTTGCTTCCAAGGCTTCCATATTCTTAAAGCATTTGGATTCTAAGTGGCCATCTCGATTACAAAAGTTGCAATGTCTATCAGTGTTCTTCCCTTTGTTTTTATTTGCCTTATCATTTTGTTGAATTGATTTTTTATTTTGAGACTGAAATTGCTTAGGACCCTTGTTTGGTTTAGGACCATTCTTTTTAGGATATTGCTTCTTAGGATTATTTGAATTTGGTTCTTGCCGGGCGGCTAGGGTTTTCTGAGAAAAGTTTCCAAGATTAAGAAGACCAAGATGTAAGAGTTTTTCTTGTTCTCTTATTAAAGAAACACAAAATGCATCAAAAGAGGGGGACTTGTAGTATTGTCCTTGAGAAATGAAGGCTTCTCTAGTAGAATGAAGGGTGGAAACAAACACAGAGTAG
>APFE030140252.1:0-10288 GCA_000404065.3 Pinus taeda
ACACGTGGGATTGCTGATCAAAAGTCGCGTATGCGTATGCACTCACTTTCATGCACGGAAAAGCGCGTACATGTGGGAAATCTTATTTTTGGTCCATGGTATTTAGACCTATGGTTTTGGTCCTTGGTATTGCATCCGAAGTGTTGAACCCAGGTATTGGGTCCCTAGTATTTGTTCTCAATGGTTTTGGATCATGGTATTGAGTAAGGCCTAAGACTATAAAAAGGAGAAGAAGATCATTATGCAAGTTAATGAAAAAGACTTGAATATCTGAAGAAGTATGAGATCCAGTATGCAGGTTATGGGTTTATGATGCATTGCTTGATCCAAACTAAGGAAGAATCTCAATGGTTGATGGAGAACAAGATCCAAGGATAGATCGGGATCGAATGGCTTGGAATGAATCATCTCTATACGGTTTGTTCTAGATCTGTATACTGACACATGAAATGTTTTGTAAATGTTATGGTTATGACTGATGTCTGGTACAGCTGCAAAGTTATGAGAAAATATTTGTATTTTTGTACGCTAGTTGGCTTTGGAGAAAGCCCATATATACATGGGTTTGATTCATCGTAGTAGCGTATACATAATGAAGTATGATGTTTGAAGTTGCAGTTGGGTCTGATTGTTATTGCAGAGTTCTGTTGTATGCTCTGTGTTCTGGTGACTGTGTTGTTGACAGGGTTTCAGTGTTTCAGTGATTCATAAATTGATGATGCTAGTATTGATTGTTTTGTGCTTCAATGATATTGATGGGTCCAATATGAAAATTGGATGAAATGTGGCCTTCAGATTATAGTGTTGTGCTTTAGGAGTATCTAGTCTGAAAATTTATGAAACGTGGTACCTGGAAGAAGAAAGAGAAGGTTGTAGCCTTCTGTAGGTCGGCACCTACGTACTAGTACTTCAGCTAGTACAAGAGCTGAGGGGGTGGTAGCTCCCTTCCAGTAGCAGCTGGAAAACGAGTAAAGGTTGGAGCATTTCAGTAGGCCAGCACCTACATACTAGTAAATGGATCAGCTAGTACAAGAGCTAAGGGGGTTGTAGCTCCCTTCCAGGAGAAGCTGGAGAATGAGAGAAAGTTGTAGCCTTCTGCAGGTAGAAGCCTGTATATTGGTATAAGACTGCACTAGTACAGAATCATTGTAAAAAGAAGTTTCTAATTGAAAGAAGATAGAAACATATTGCAGCATGTGGTTTTCACCCACATTGGGTTTCCACCTTATATCATGGTGTTCATGTGTGCTTCTTGTGTGTGATGATCTGTTCTGTTTTTACTGCACCTGCTTACTATTCATATGGTTAATGAAGTTCTGATGCACTAACTAAAGATCAACATTTAATGGATTAACTGAATCATAAGTATTCTGGATATACGCTAGTTGCATTAGACACAGTTGTGTATACACACGGGTTCACTTAACTGAAGTAGCGTATATGTATCTAAGTATAAAATGAAAAAGTTTTATTGATTTGATAATACTGATTCACCCCCCCCCTCTCAGTGTTATTTCCAACAATTGGTATCAAAGTAGGTCCTTTGGTTGAAGCTTGATCGCTTGAAGGAGATCCGTAGAACAATTGGAAAGAAGCTTAAGAAAGCACCCAAGAAGAAGAAGACATCTCAAAAGAGATATGATAGCGGGAGAATGGATTGGGGAATATGTGGAAGGAGCACGTCAAATTCAGAATCACTTCAAAATGAAGATGAACAAGCATCACAACTATTAGGTATGAATTTATTATCCTCTAGAGATATCTATCCATCTAAAGATGATGAAAGTGATGGTGAAATCACTGAATTTGCTCTTATGGGTGAACAAGAAAGATATCGAATAGAGGCAGTATTTAAAGGGCTTATAGACAAAATTAGAGATCAACAAGATCTATTGAACAAAAGGGAATGTGCCTTCAAAGAAGAAGCTACCAAACTTAAAGCTCAATTATAGGAAGGAAACAAGGTAAGGAACTTATTCAAGGACAAGGAAAATCAATGTCAAAAGTTGCAAGATGAAGTGACATCTTTAAGAAGTGAAGTCAATGAAATAAGAACAACAATCAAGAAACTCAGAGATAGATCCAGTTACTATGAAAGTCTTGAAGCTAATATCCTCTCGCTAAAAGAAGATCTTGAAGAATCAAATAAGTAGAATAAAGAACTACTTCAAGCTCTTGAAAAACAAGAAAATGAAGTTCTTGAACTAAGACATCAGTTGGAAGAAGGAAGGAAAGCTGAAGAAAACATGAAGAAGAAACATCATGAAAAGGAGGAGAAACATCAGGATGAGGTAAAGACCTTGAAAGGTAAATTAGAAGAAAAGGATAAAATCTTACAATTTCAAGATAGTACTAAGATCTTGGATGATATTATTAGCAGTCAAAGGTCTCTGGCTATCAAAACTGGTCTTGGTTTTCATGAATCTGTTAAAGGTGAATCTAGTTCACAAGGTAAGACAAGGGACTAATGCAAAATCTGAAATGCTCAACAAGGAAATGAGAGGTCAACCCCATCAACAGCCAAGGAAATAGATTTCTCAAAGAAAAGCTTTTACTCCTCTGATGAATAATGTTGAATGTTATGTATGTCATAATCTTGGACATGTTGCAACCGGATGCAGAAGTAGAATGGTTCAAGACCATCATACAAAAGGATCATCACATTTCAGGTATTTTATGGGATATTGCTTTGCTTGCAATATGTTTGGTCACAGAGCTGTTGATTGCTACAAAAGGAATATGAAACATGTAAGATGTTATGCATGTAACAAGCTTGGACATATAGCAAAGGAATGCAGGAACAAAGTACGGGCACCATACCAAAAAAAGAAAACATCATCACAATTGAAGATATGGAAAAAGAAAGAAGTACAACCAGAAAGATGTGGCATAGCAGAGTATACAGACATGAAAGACACAAAGGAAGCTGAAAGGGTGGAACATTAGTGTTCCAAATCTCATACGCAGGTATCATGAAGACAAGTGGCGTATATATGCGAGTTAGATACTGCGCAGTCGTGTATATGTCAGATTGGAAAAAGAAGTAGGGATAGGCTCAGGAAAAAGGGCCTGATATGATTCAGTCCATTATTTCCTCTGTTTGATAATGATTACAATTTGTTGATGATGTGTGAAAATGTCTTGACACTTTTATGTTGTTGAAAACTGTTTTGATCCTAGCGTGATGATGATGATGCTTTTGATACCTCTTGATGATATATTCATGCAAGATGGCACAGGTTCAGGGGGAGCATATGCTTGTAATAATGCATTGTTGGCATTATGGTTAGTAGTCCTTGGTGATGATGCTTATATGGCTAAACGATATATCTAGCAATGATATGGTTATGAGTTGTCCATCGCATATGATTCTTAGGGTTACGTAGTTGATGTTCAGATCATATTTGTGGTTGATTCTCTAATGATGCATATGTGGTGCTTACATGGTGATCTTCATAAGGATAAGGAGAAGTACAAAGCTTGAATACACATCTTCTTTACTTGATGATGAGTTACTCATATGCTGCTGTCGTCATATGCATAAAGATCATATAATACAGTGATGGTGCAGGTTTCCTATAGTTCTTGGCGCTCACATGGATTAATGATGTTGATGATACCAAGAAGTCTTGATACATAGTGCTAGATATATGGATGATTACTCAAAGTTGCATTGTTGGAGACATGATTATAATGAGTTCTTACCTATATGATGATAGGTTGATACTTACATATGTTGATTGATGCAGATGTTCCCAAAGTGATGCTACTTGGATCATGTAGATCTTGATGTTGATGAGATGACTATGGTGTGTTACACATATGATATAATGTGAATGATTTTATGATGATGTTCAAAAGGATGAATTGATATCATGCCTTGTTATAGGAAATTTACAGGTTACTGATCTGGAAGTGGTTGTACGCGAGTTTCATAAGGAGGATCCGCATATATACACATGTTTCTGTGGATACAGTGGCGTATATGTTGATTTGAAGGAAATCAATGGGCCAATATTAGGATGAGAAGAGTCTGACAGAGACCATTTGACACAGATGGAATAGGTACAGAGGGAGAACATGATTGCTGGTATAGATATTGTTGACAGATGCTTATGGAGCAGATCATACATTGTGTATGATAGTTGCTGATGACTATCATGGTCTTATTTAGATGTTTGGTCTCATGTAAAAGTCATATCAAGACTCATGATGTAATAGTGTGTCTCTATCTATTGTAGTCATTTGATGAAATCTCTTCTGGTCATATGATGTAATTTGTACCCCTACTATGCATAGGAAGGATGATGAAATATTTCAGTCATATATTTCTTTTATCAAGGTCATGTAACGGCCTATGTTGGTTTCCCCACTATACCTGGGATGGATGATGTTATACTCTTGTGTTATCATGTGTAAACCTTGATGTATTCCCACTTGGTTGGGTGGATGAGTCAAGTTTGGTATATCTCCATTTTGATGGAAGATGGATGTATGTATGCGTCTTTGGTGATAGGAAGGTCTTTTATGATGTATAGAGTCATGTTCTTCTTGTAGAACATCTTTTTGCAGACCTTGCTTATAGTTAGGAGGAGCATGGACAGATTGGTACACCTTGACATATACATAGGGGGAGCTCATTTAGAGATTTCAGTAGGTACTCAGGGGGAGTATGGATAGCGAAATGTTTATCAAGGAAAGAGAATATCTTGGTCTGCCCTTTGCCCTTGATGTCAAAGGGGGAGAGTGATTTGGTGTTGTTGCCATCAATGTCCAAAGGGGAGAATTGTGGATTATGATGCATGTGATTTACTTGATGGGCAACCCACTCGTAGAATAACAATTCACTTATATATAACAGATGAGTCTACAGAGAGATATCAGATGTGACCAAAAACATGGGATGAGGACACTAAGGAATCAGATGACAGTTCTCATTTTTTAACTGTTTTATCTTTTTTTTTTTTTACGTATGAAGTTAGCTTGCATCAAGTCAAAGGGGAGATTGTTGGCATTATGATACAAGTGTGTCCTTGATGGCAAGATACAGATTATAGTGCAGCAGTCAGATAGGCAAAGAAATTGATGATCAACTACAAATATGAAGAATCTGAGTATAAGTACACAGGTTCACTTATAAGCCAAGTCCGCGTACATAGGCAGGTATACGCAGGTTCACTATGTACCAAGTCGCGTATTCACGCAGGTTCGCTATATACCAAGTAGGGTATAGACATAGGTTCCTTATATACAAAGGAGCGTATACACGCGGGATTGCTGATCAAAAGTCGCGTATGCGTATGCACGCACTTTCATGCACAGAAAAGCGTGTACATGTGGGAAAGCTTATTTTTAGTCCATGGTATTTAGACCTATGGTTTTGGTCCTTGGTATTGCGTCCGTAGTGTTGAACCCAGGTATTGGGTCCCTAGTATTGGTTCTCAATGGTTTTCGATCATGGTATTGAGTAAGGCCTAAGACTATAAAAGGAGAAGAAGATCATTATGTAAGTTAATGAAAAAGACTTGAATATCTGATGAAGTATGAGATCTAGTATGCAGGTTATGGGTTTATGATGCATTGCCTGATCCAAACTAAGGAGGAATCTCAATGGTTGATGGAGAACAAGATCCAAGGATAAATCGAGATCGAATGGCTTGGAATGAATCATCTCTATACGGTTTGATCTTGTTTTTTCTAGATTTGTATACTGACGCATGAAATGTTCTGTAAATGTTATGGGTATGACTGATGTCTGGTACAGCTGCAAAGTTATGAGAAAATATTTGTATTTATGTATGCGGTTGGCTTTGGAGAAAGCGCGTATATATGCTGGTTTGATTCATCATAGTAGCGTATACATAATGAAGTATGATGTTTGAAATTGCAGTTGGGTCTGATTTTTATTGCAAAGTTCTGTTGTCTGCTCTGTGTTTTGGTGACTGTGTTGTTGACAGGGTTTCAATGTTTCAGTGATTTAGAAATTGATGATGCTAGTATTGATTGTTTTGTGCTTCAATGATATTGATGGGTCCAGTATGAAAATTGGATGAAATGTGGCCTTCAGATTATAGTGTTGTGCTTCAGGAGTATCCAGTCTGAAAATTTATGAAAACGTGGGGTACCTAGAAGAAGAAATAGAAGTTGTAGCCTCTGTAGGTCACACCTACGTACTGTACTTCAGATAGTACAAGAGTAAGGGGGTGGTAGCTCCCTTCCAGTAGCCAGCTGGAAAAACGAGTAAGGTTGGAGCTTTCAGTAGGCCAGCATCTACATACTAGTAATGGATAGCTAGTACAGAAGCTAAGGGGTTGTAGCTCCCTTACCAGGAGAATCGCTGGAGAACGGAGAAAGTGTAGCCTTCTCAGGTAAGAAGCCTGTGTATTGGATAGAGACCGAAACTAGTAAGAACATGAAAAAAAGTTTATAATTGAAAGAAGATAGAAACATATTGCAGCAGGTGGTTTTCACCCACATTGGGTTTCCACCTTATATCATGGTGTTCATGTGTGCTTCTTGTGTGTGATGATCTGTTCTGTTTTTACTGCACCTGCTTACTGTTCATATGGTTAATGAAGTTCTGATGCACTAACTAAAGATCAACATTTAATGGATTAACTGAATCATAAGTATTCTGGATATACGCTAGTTGCATTAGGCACAGTTGCGTATACACGTGGGTTCACTTAACTGAAGTAGCGTATATGTATCTAAGTATGAAATGAAAAAGTTTTATTGATTTGATAATACTGATTCACCCCCCCCTCCCCCCAGTATTATGTCCAACACAACATTCGAAGATACATCCAACTGATCCGATCATAGGCTTTTGAGAGGTCAATTTTCACTACTGCGCCTTTCCGTTTACTTTTTTTGATGCTGTGAATGGTTTCCTGAGCCACTCCTACTGCTTCATGTATCTTCTTGCCATCGAGGAATCCAAATTTTTCTTTTGAAATATTTCGTGAAAGGATCGGTTTCAATCTGACAACTATTACTTTGGAAATTATTTTGTAGATGCAATTACAAAGTGATATTGGCCTAAAATTCCCAAAAGATGAAGGATCCTCCTTTTCTGGGATGAGGGCTATGAAGGTGGAGTTGAAGGGTTCATAAATCGCCACGTTTCTCTTGGATTCTTCAACCACCTCAATAAGTTCATTCCCAATTATCTCAAAAAAGTGTTGAAAGAGCTCCACAGTCCATCCATCCAGACTAGGGCTCTTATCCTTTTGAATTGACTTTAAGATTTCTTCAACCTTCCCTCTTGTGACTGCCCCAATGAGAGCTTCATTTTCCTCTTCTCCCACATACCTAGGGAAAAACTGAGCTATCCTAACCACCTCTGCTATCGACACTTCTGTGGGAGCTTTGAAGAGAATTTTGAAATAGCTT
Source organism: Pinus taeda (assembly GCA_000404065.3). Taxonomy (NCBI): domain Eukaryota; kingdom Viridiplantae; phylum Streptophyta; class Pinopsida; order Pinales; family Pinaceae; genus Pinus; species Pinus taeda. Next base: position 7,396 of record APFE030140252.1, read on the forward strand.
CTTCCCATTATTGACAACTCCTCAAAAGAGTTGGTCTGACTTCCATATTCCGATTATAAGGACCAAGGTATTTGTGTTTTTCCTTCCATTTGCATAATTTTGGAAATTTTTTGTATTTTCATCCCCAACCCTCAGCGAAATTTCCCTGATTCAAGTCACCACTGTTCTTCTCTTAATGATAGAATTTTCTGTGCTTTGACTCCATCATCTTGATCCTATCTCTTTTTCCTTTTGTTTCATATCCATCTTCTTCTAGACATTCAAGTTGATTGAGTTCCAATCCTATATGCTTTAGATCTTCTTCTTCTTTGACTTTCTTCTCTCTGGCCCATTCAACTGTTGCCTTCTTTAAGCGTTTTAGGTTCTCCATAAAACAAAAGGCTTTTCCTCCATTCTCGCTTGGGTCCACATGTCTCCATGTTTTTTTAAACAATATGTTATAAGATTTCTCCATACGACAGGATGGATTAAACTTAAATGGAGTTGCCGGATTTCTATTAGGCCCTTTCATTTCAAGTAGAATTGGTAAGTGATCAGAGTCACCTCCTTCTCCTACCCAAAGTCTAAATATTGGAATCATGACCATTACTTCTTCTCTCAAGAGAAACATGCCCAACCTCTTTGCCACCCTATCTTCCCCTGTTCTCCTATCCCTCTAGGTAGGTCTAGGTTTTAACAAGTTTATATCCATCAACTTCCTTTCTCTGATTTTATTGGAAAACAAACCAGAAATAGGGTCAGCATGAGCCGATGGTCCCCAGGTTTCAGTAATTCCCATAGAAAAATTTAAATCTCCCCCAACCACCAGGTTCAGATTATCCATAAAAGACTTTGATCAACTATTATTCCAGAAAGATACCCTATCCTAACAAGGACCATAGATGTTAAGGATCAATAGATTTGAACACAGCTCCAAAGAATAAACTTCTACTCCTAGGGCCTGGTCTAGACCCCGCGAAGTAATAACCTTAAGTCTTCCTTCCTTCACTCCTGTTTCCAACCCCCTAGATCTAGCTTTTTCATCCAATGCGTGAAAGTGCCATCTAGGCGAAATTTTCAACAGAGCTTTAGTAACCTCTACTCTAGCTCCTAGAGTCTCTTATAGAAGTAGCACATCTCGGGTGTAATTATTAATCAATGCTTTTAGAGCCATTTTTTTAGGAGCACTGGCTAACCCTCTATAGTTAAAAGACATAATAATCATTTAGAAACCATGGAGAGGGGGGGGGGGGGGGGGGGGGGGTGCGGATTTGATTTCCTCCCTCTAGTTTTTCGGGTTCCCTCAATAATTGATTGCATGCCCAACCCTCCCACAACCTCCCAAGGAGGGGTTTTATTTTCATGAGGTTTGAGGTTGTAATGAGGGTTTATTGAAAGAGTTACAACCAATACATCAGCCTCTTCACTAATCCCAGGGCTTCGGTTCAGATGTAATTCGGGGATTGAGGTGATTATATTATCCAATTGTTCACATACACTGTTAACATGAATATTATCAGAGTTCATTAGCTTGGAGGGACTAGGCTTGGGCAATGAATTAATCAAAGATTGAATAGGAGAATTGATAGAAGGGTTAGGTTAGAGTCGTACCCTTTAGCTGATGACCTGGACCCCTCCCTTCTTATTCTGCTGACACTAGTCTGGTCGCCGTCTCCTACTGTTGATGCATGCCGATAGGATGTTCATCCTCCTGAACTTCCATTTTCTTCATTGGATCCTCCTGCATCCTGTCAACTTCCATCTGATCCTCACCTAAGCTTAGAGTCTCCTTGTTCCATTTTTTCTCCCCATCTGATCCTTTCGCTCCCCCTTCCTTTCTCTGCCTCCTTCTTCGCTTAAACCCTAGTGGACATTCCATTGCTAATGTCTATTTTAGGGGTGATTTTAGGAGTGAATGTTCGCCCTTTGGCGAAATTAAGGGGTTTTAAATTTTTAGTGGGCGAATATTTTGTATTATAGTACATTTTTACAAATCACCTCAAATAGCCCACCTTATTTTAAGGGAGACGGTAAAAAAGGTAAATTTAGCCCTTGAAATTAGGAGTTACAACCTTCCATTCGCCCATTTTCAAGAATAGGTTTTATTTAAGTGAATCCATTCGCCCATTTTCAAGAATAGGTTTTATTTAAGTGAATCCTATGGGCAAAGGCCCAAATACCATATTTATAAAAGAGGTATGGTAAATTAATAAAAATATAAATAAATGAGAGGTATGGTAAATTAATAAAAATATAAATAAATGAGAGGTATGCTAAATAAATAAAGCATTTTTTATATTTACTCCATAAGTCACCTTATATATGCAAGGGTGTAAACAGATAAAAATACAAGTAAAGTGGAGGTATGGTAAATAAATAAAACGTCTTTTTATACTTACTCAAAAGGTATGGTAAATAAATAAAAATATAAATAAACTAGACGTATGGCAAATAAATAAAACCTCTTTTTATATTTAGTCCATAACCCTCATTCTATTTATGAAGGCTCAAGAAAGAGGTTTTATTTAAGTGAATCCTAAGGGCCAAATACCATATTTGTAAAAGAGGTATGGTAGATTAATAAAAATATAAATAAACAAGAGATATGGTAAACAAATAAAACATTTTTTTTATATTTACTCCATAAGTCACCTTATATTTACGAACACTCAAAAAATGGGTTATATTTAGGTGAAACCTATGGGCAAAATACTATGGGACAAATACCATGGACTAGATTGTTATCAATACCTTGCAAAAAAACCATTATTAACCCTAATATTAGAATTAATAAAAATATGGCACATGGTATTGACCCATGGTATTCACCAAAATTGCACATGGTATTGACCCATGGTATTCACCTAGAATGTAGCCTATTTAAATGGGGGAATTAAACTAGCATAGATCCATC